>JAQQSV010005227.1:0-14607 GCA_028646515.1 Pseudochirops corinnae | reverse complement strand
AGACTTTAGTGGGAAGTATCTTTGTGTGCGTTTTGGAGTTCTAGGATTGGTTTAGAGTCCTATTTTATGGGTATTTTGGGGTGGCTATGTGAGAGCTGCGATATGTTGCTGCTGCTATGCCGCCATCTTGGCTCCGCCCCCCAAAGTTAGGACTATCTTAAAATAGGATGTACTTTCTTCAGAGGTATAAGTTTGCCAACTCCTGAAATCATTAAGCCAAAGCAAGATAAAATATCAATCAACAAGTATGTTTAAAGTGCCTACTATATGTCACTCATTTAGGTATGGAAAGTCTTAGAAGGCCTCCATTTCTATGATCTTAAAAGCACTCAATCTCACAGAGTTTCAAAACCTAAGCTATATGCCTTGCAATTTTTTTCTATGCCTTCATTTCCTTCTTTTAATTTTTTACCCTTTTTTTTCCTGTTCCTTTTCCATTATTACTACCCTTATTTGGGACCCAATCCCCATATGGACCACTATCCTGTTGCTAATTTCAATGTAAAATGCTGGCTATGAAATTAAACTTCCTATAAGAGTGCTATTATTTCTTTGTTCAAAAATTATCAGAGGCTCCTGTTGCTAAATTTGTCAAATGAATTTAAAAGGAGCTAAGTGGGATAATCTGTAGAACAGAAGATGGGGAGACAGAAGATCTCAGTTCTAATCAGGCCTCAGACACTGACCATCTATATGACCCTGAGCAACTAACTTAAACTCTCTCAGCCTCATCTGTAAAATGAGCTGAAAAATAATACTTTCAGTCAGTTCCTCTAACACTAGGAAGCCAGACCATACTAATCTCTCCTTTTTCTAAACTCTCATGTACTTAATCTGTACCAATCACTTAAGAACGTTGACATATATTGCTTTGCCTTGTTGCACAATTGTTTCATTTATGGGTAGAGGTTTTGTCTTTCCAATTAGTCTATAATCATACCAAGTTATTCTCAATAAGTCCTCATTGGAGCAAGTTCAAAGTTTTATCCTAAGTAAAAAAGGTCAATTGTTATAAATACAGTCATTGATTTTACAGGACTCCTAGGGTTATTAAATCAGTGCATTTTTTCTAAAATGATATTTACATAGAAGTTAAATGAATCCTTCTAGCTTGTATAAAAATCTTAGAAGTATCCCATTTACAGAATATTTATGGTTTGTTTGGATGTTTCATAAAACTGAAATAAATGGCAAAAAGCATTCTAAATCTGCAAAACTGCAGCCATGATCACTATACAACATTCCTGAATAAAGCAAGTAGCCTTTTCTCATCTTTGTTTACAACCAGACCTTCTAGACTAAACTCCATTAAGTTGGAGAATCTGGTGGCCTTTTGCTATATACAAACAGTACACTCACTCTAAACACAATGAGGGAGGTAGGAAATAGAAGCCCATGATTGTACAAAAAGGAATTGACCCCTACATATTTTGATAAAGAAACAAATTGGATCAACAAAAGGTAAAGAAAGCTTTAATGGCTAATGAGTTAAAGCCAAAAAAAAAAAAAAAGAAAAAAAAAGACTGAGCTCTCTTCTGACTTTTCGTAATATTGAATCCTACAAAGATTTCGTTTTCAACTAGAAACAGAAGCTCATTTAGAAGTGAGTTCTGTAAAAAACATTCTATGTTTGCATATGTAATTGATAAGTGACCCTGCTGTACCAAGCAGAGTCATTTTGGTTTCAACTTAGCTTTCAGTGTTTACAGAGCTTCCAGACTATTTCCTATGAACTAGAAAAGCTGTTTTATATTCCAAAGCTTTCTCCTATATGGGCTTTACATCTTTGGTAATGTTGAATATACATTTACATAACTTTAAAAAATCTTTCCAAAATATATTAAAGAGACTATGAAGCAAGTTAAATTATTTAAATTTTTCTTCCAGGTGGGAGTATTTAAAAGTATTTGTAATTAGGCTATATCCAAAAAAAAAGCTACCAAAGTTTGAGAACTGACTTGCTGTTCTTTCATATACCCTTTGGCATATCAGAAACATATCATTTTGTGATTTAGATTTAGCTGTCTTGCCACTATCACTCACTTTCACTTTAAGAATGTAATAAATAAGCTTTTATACTCATGATTAAAAACAACCAATCTTCTAGGCTTCCACTGACCCATTCCATAGGATGGAATATTAAAGAAAGGCAGTAGGTAAGATTCTACAGTTATTTATGTCTGCATGATATGTATCAAGTTATTCAGTAATATGTTTTTCACCACAGATGTGAAGTCAAAAATGAAACTTTTAAAGCAGTTGTCATTGGCTACATTTAGCACAGAACATTTCAATGTATGATCTTTTTTTTTTTAATTTGGGATTTGAGGCTAGCCTAACTTTTCATATAACAAATCAAGTAACATTGCTGTGAGAGTTTTGAGGTATCTTTCTTGGTTTGCTAGGGAGTTTTCAAAGAAGATTTGAAGAAAATCAATGCACCTTAACCAGGTTTTTAAAAATCAACTTATGTCTAAATAGTTTCATTAATCTAGTGAAAGGGAAAGAGAGAAAATAACAAACTCAGGATGGGTAGAGATTTAACCACTTTCTTGCTGGCCTGGTTTCCCGCATTTCCTGGGGATAGGAGGAAAATGATTGTAATTAACGGTTAGAGGGAGAATTAAAATTGTGTATCAAGACTAGGTTCTTCAGCTTCTGAATATAGAAGTATGTCCGGGACTATTTTATTAGATTTGTTATTGCTTATCTCCTGTTTCCTGGGGAAAGGTGTGGACTATTATCACTCACAACTATCCTGAGAAATGTAATTTCTTTGCCAAGCTCCTGAATTCAGATGTATAATGCACATATTATTAGCTACAGAAGGTACATAATGATTGGCTTTGATTTAAGATTCATCAGGAACATATTAATTGCAATTTAATAAAATTCAACATGTCATTGAGTGGGTGAAATAAAAAAAAAAAAGACCTTCATTGCAATTCTGAAATAAATTGTCATGTGGATAATCATAAGGCACTTTCCATATAAGAAGTTATTAAAATTTATGTGGTTTTTTTCTCTCTAGATGAGGGACCCCTGCCTACTTAAGCAGAGAGAGCCTACAGTAAGTGCAATTGTCAAAATAAGGCAAGTTTAGGCTGAGTGATAACTAGGGCTGATATCCAGAAGCAACAAGAGAGTTTTCAATGTGCTCTGAGTCTACCACTACATGCCTCCCAATCCCTTCTACTTTAGCTTTTGTAGTGGGATAAACTTGGCCTCATAAGCTGTCATGCAAGGGAAATCATTCCTTTTCAACCATGGGGTTGTTGGCTGAAGTAGAAAATTCAGAAGTGGGGCAAAGGCAAAATTTTCAGCCACTCCAGGACACAAAAGAAAGGAGATTCAACAATCCTAAGTGTAAACAAAACTTTTGCTTTTATTAGGATGAAGAAGTACAGAGTTTTAATATGGGTTATTTAATCATTTAGAAAAATAAAGCACCATATACACCAAAATGATTTCATAATAGTACTTTCTGCATTAACAAACAATTAGAAACAAAGTAGGGGCCCATCAATCGGAGAATGGCCAAACACATTGTGGCACATGATTGTATTGAAAAATTATTTTGCTGTAAGAAATACTTCATATGATGAATGCAAAGAAATATGGAAAAATTTATATGAACTGGCACAAAGTAAACAAGCCAAGAAAACAAGTACACAATGGACTACAATGATATAAATGTAAACCACAATAACCACAGAGCAACCAACCTAATGTTGCAAAATTATAACAACCAAGCTTGACCCCAGAGAAGATATATGGAAATACAACTCTTCCTTCTCCTTTGAAGTTGAGTGTGGAATGGTTGGGGGTACGGGAGAAGTAGTCGTGTCCAGGGATAGAGAGCATTGCATATAATATCAGACTTTTTCAATATTTTTATTGGATTTCTGTTTTTTTTTTCTTCTCCTGCCTCCTTTATACAAAAAAAATTAAAAACATTGTTGTAATGCATCTATCACTGGGAGAAAGGAGAGTAAAAGATAAAGGGAAAAAGTAAGTGATGTAAAAAGATAAAAAGAAAAGTAATTTTAATGGATTACCTAAAACTACTCACAAGAAGCAAGTTTGTATAGATTAGGCATTCACCTAAATGAAAGAGTAAGCCACTATTTAAAATTATACCTGAATAACTATGTAAATGTTTTTACTTGCTGATTTTTAAGTATTTTTTAAAAAATCGATAATTAAACCCATAAAAGCTGATGAAGTGATCAAATGAGAGAATATATATAGAGAGAAAGATGAAAGTCTTGTTGTACAGCCACAAATAAAAGTTATGAGGGGGGATGATGAAACAGAAACATTGACTAAGGAGGAGCGGTTAGAAAATGAATCAAGATACTACAATATCATAAAAATCCAGAGAAAAGAACATACCTAGAGGAAGGTTCTCAGCATCCAAATTCTACAAAGAGGTACAGAAGATTGAAGAATGAGAAAAACTGAGATAGCCAACCAGTCAAATAACATTTAGTAAGCCCCAACTATGCTAGGCAATATAAGTACTAGAGATACAGAGAAAAGAAAAGAAAAACAAACCATGTGCTCAAGGTGCTTATAGTCTAATAGAGGCAATAGCATGCAAAAACTATGTAAAAACAATATATATACAGAGGTAGCCACAGATTCCTGGGAAAGGCTTCTTGTAGAAGATAAGACTTTAACTAAGAATTGAAGAAATACAGGGAAGCTAGGAAGAAAAAATGAGAGAGAGAGAGAGAGAGAGAGAGAGAGAGAGAGAGAGAGAGAGAGAGAGAGAGAGAGTTCTAGGCATGAGGAGTCAGAGAAGATGGTAAAGGCTTGGAGATGGAGTATTTTGTAAGAGAAATAGGAAGGATGCCAGTGTCATTAAAGCTCAGAGTATGAAAAGAGGGACAAAGTATGAGAAGACTGGAAAGGTAGGAAAAGGTTAGGTTCTAAGGAGCGTTTGATTCTGGACATTATATGGAACCACTGGAGTTAATCAAACAGGGCACTAGTATGGTCACACTTGTGCTTTAGAAAGATCAGTTAGTTGAGAGGAGATCATTGATAACTTTTAAGAGAGCTTTTTAAGATGAGTCATGATGTTATGATGTTGAAGGACTGATTGTAAAGGAATGACAAGTAAATGAAAGTAAGTGGAAGTAATAAGGATAGAGAGCTTTTTTCTAGAAATTTGACTGGGCAAAGGAGAAGATCTATAGAATGACAGGTACCTTGAGGAGAGGGTAGGGTCTAATGAGGGTTTTTTGTTTGTTTGTTTCTATTGTGGGGGTAGTTTATTTTGTTTGTTTTGTTTTGTTTTGAATAGAGACTACGGACACACTTGTAGCTGGCAGGGAAGAAACCAAGAGATAAGACTAGGTGGAAGACTAGTGACAGGGGGAGTGATTGTGAGGGCCATGTACAAAAGATCTTGGGGATGTCATCAAGCAAATAAGGTTTGGACTTGAAGTGAATATGGGTCATCACTTTGTCAAAGAGGCTGACGGAAAAGAAAACAGAATTATCAATGACACCGAGGGATTTTGAAATACAGGGAAAGGGAAAAGAGGAAGTTCATGGTGAATTAACTCAGTAAAGTGTGAGATCATAGTTAAAAAAAAGGACTGAAGAATATCTGTTGTCTGAATCACGACTCTTAGACAATTTAGAGTTTTCCCATCGATATATCTAAATTTTGTTGCCATTATTTGAATTATTTTTCAGGCATGTTTGGCTCTTTATGACCCCATTAAGGGCTTTTGTGGCAAAGTTGCAGCTGTGTTTTGCCATTTTCTTCTCCAGTTCATTTTACAAATGAGGAAACTTGAGGAAAACAGGCTTAAATGACTTGTTTAAGGTCACAAAGCTAGTAAGTATCTGAAGCTAAATTTGAACTCAGGAAGATGAGTCTTCCTGACTTCATACCCAGCTATCTATCCATTGTGCCCCATAGTCACCTATATCTTTATATATAAATAAATGTATACAAATATAAATCCTTGAATAGTGACAACGGATAAATTTGATAGCAAAGTATTTAAAATTGAAACAACAGTTCTGGCCAGATTTTTTTTCAGAAAGCTCTAAAGCCATCTTAATAGCAACCAGCTTCCAGAAACAAAGGCCTATCTTTTTCATGTTGATATTGTATAAGAGTTGGCCTATGACTGTGAGTCATGGAAAACTACAATTTTCAAAGAATTAAATATTATTAGGATACAGAAAAGCCCCATGATTGGTGTGAATGGGCTGCAATTCAAAACAAATAAGGAACAAGGAAGTAAAAGAATAAAATGATGTTCCCTTGCAACAAGCCTAAGTGTGACTCCTGTACTTTCTACCTATTTCTACTCTCTGGATCCAAGTAGTATAAGTATAAACACTCTTTGATGTGTCAGTTCTTCAAATATCCCAAATTCTTCTCTTTTCTTAAGTAAACAGTCAAATTTCTTCAATCAGTAAACATCTATTCCCTATTATGTGTCAGACACTGTGCTAAATGAGAGTAATACAAAGAAAATAAAAAAAATAGTCCCCATCCTTATTGAGTACAGAGTCTTGAAGGGGAGACTATGCAAAGAACTACATATGAACAAGCAATATACAAGACAAAGAGGAAATAACCAACAGAGAGAGGACATTTCTCTCACTATACAAGTCATACTTTGGGAAGTTTGGAAGTTTGTTAGAGTTTCTTAAAATGTGACAGCTGGAAATGAACACCATTCCCAGGAGGTGGCCTCATCACTGCAAAGCACCGTGGGAGTCTGCCCTACCTATCATTATCATGCAAATATCACCATTCTATTGACTCTTAATATTTAAAATATTTAAAAAAACAAGGTGAAAGAATAAAATCAAATGCCCCCATGGACAATGTCAGCAAATACCAGGATTTGCCATACCAACCTACTTAATAATTGGCACCACAAACTATTCCAATAAATTTAAAGGTGTGGAGATAGTGTGTTCCCCCTCAAAAAAGAGTGCAATGGTTACTATTGAATATTACTAGATGTGTGTTTCATTTTCTCATCCTTTCCCTTCCCTTACCTCCAGTGCAATGGCAATTAAGTAATGAAATATCCAGAGGTCTAGAGTTATAGGCAGGGGGTCAAAAGCAGAAACCTGAAAAATCTATCATTTAGATTAAATGTCACTGAGCAGTTGGCAAGCAGGCGATAAGAAAACTGAAATTTATTAACAGTCTCTGAGCGTAACCACAAAAAATTAAGGTCAAGGAATAAGGCTAAATGGTTATTTCACAGGTGTGTATGCATATCAGGCATTCAAATATTTCACCAAATCCATGAGTGGAAGCATTTAAGACTGAAATTTAGAAAGCCCTGGGTTTGCATATTCTTCAGGCATTTACTGTGTGATACTCAGCAAATTTTATAATCTCTCAACTGCAGTCGTATCATCTGTAAATTAGGTACAATAAAAATAGTGTCTACCTTTCTTGCACACTACAGTTGTGTCTGACTCTTTGTGACCCCATTTGGGGTTTTGTTATCAAAGATAATGAAGTGGTTTTCCATTTCCTTCTACAGTTCACTTTACAGACATGGAAACAGAGGTAAACAGGGTTAAGTAATTTGCCCAGAGTTACATAGCTAAGAAATGTCTGATGCTGTATGTGAACTCAGGCCTTCCTGACTCTAGGACTAGTGCTCTATCCAATGTGCCTCCTAGCTGTCCCAGAGCCAACTTAACAAAAGATTTCAAAGGTGAATTGATCATGAATACTAAAAGTGATCGTGTATTAACATGTTTCCAAGCCTTTAAATGCAATATTTATATATATATATATATATACACACACACATATATATATATAGTGTGTGTGTGTGTGTATATAAATTATTATTAAGTTGTTTGATCTAAACTTGTGAAAATTGCATTCCTTTCCTTATCCTTATAGAATACTTAGCATGTTTTCTGGTATACAGTAGGTGCCTAAAAATAGTTATGCATTTAATGAAGGAGTAAATGAATCAGCGAATAAATCATTTTTATAGTGAAAGAAGAAGTCATCAGAGGATATCTTATAGCAGTGCCCATAGATACATGGACTATTGCAGTGAATTGCATATTTAATTTCAATCCAAATTGTAAAATTAAAAAAAGAAGATAATATACAAAGTGGAAGATTTTTCCATCTTCAGTTGTTGTTGTTGTTGTTGTTTTTAAGAAGTTGAGACACTCAACTCTGGCTGCACTAAGCAGGGTTTTAAAAATCTTGTCATGAAGCCAAGGCAATGACTGAACAGCACTGTCTGTAGTCTCAAGTCCATGGAACATTTTCCATTTCATACATCATTCCCCAGATGCATAATCATACCTCATATCCACCAAAAAAAATCATACAACGAAGCATTAAAGATGCTCTTGGGCAGGTTCTCACTAGGGCCAGTTTTCTGCACCATGTGCCTGTTTAAAGAATTATTCCCTTGCTTTTCCCACTTGTTTTCAAATTATCCATTTCCAAAAACATTAAAAAGTGTGAAAAAATGCTTCAGATGGTAAGTACATTTGGAAAAGGGGCCTGAATTTGTGGTTGGATGTCAAGTTTTCATGAGCACACATTTTAGCAGAGCTGAATTTTTTCCTCAAGTAACTCTCTGTGCTTGAGGACCCTTGAGTAATTTTCTCTATCACTGTGTTTGATTGCTCACACTCTTTGTCTCCCCCAAAAGGACAGGTACTTTTCTCTATTTCCTAAATATGGTTTCAAGCTATTAATACCATAGATATCATTCTCATTTAAAGTCACATTTCCTGTGAGAAGGAGAGTAGAAGATGGGGTTTCTGAGGGATATGAAATGGGAGCTGTACTTTTTACATAGTTCTGCACTGGTGTCCAAAATTTAAATTGATTACCCTGAGGGCTCTCATAGCATACATGCTTATATGTATAAAGAAAATGGTATTTCTTTCAAGAACTAAAACTTTACTTTTCCATGATCCCTAAGTATCATAGTTACATGACACAGTAAAGTGCTTGCTGGACCTAGAGAACTGAGTTCAAATCTGGTCTCAGATAGAAGTTCTGGGTAAGTCACTTAAACTGGGCCTGATTCAATTTCTTCCCTATAAAATAAGGATAAAATTAGCACCTACCTTGCAGCGTTGTGAGGATCAGATGATATATTTGTAAAATGTTTGTTATAGAAACTGGATATTTGTTCCCTTCCCTTAGATGAGACAATGTCTTATATCATAAAATGTACAGATCCTTGCAACAGAGGACCAGACATGCTAGACAGCTTACTTTCTTTATGAACTTAAATGAATCACTCAAACTGCCTTGGCCTCAGTTCTTCATTTGTAAAAAGAATGAATGAATGAATGAATAAAGCATTTATTAAACATTTACTTTGTGATAAGCCCTGTGTTGAATGTTTGTATTTAAAAACAAAAGAGAAAACAGTTCTCACCGACAAGGAATTTTTGTTACTGTGAAAGACAACATAGATAGGGAAGTGTTGAAGATGAGTGTTCTGGTTTGGAAAGTTACCGGGTAAGTGGTTATAGCCACAGGGGATTTGACACATCCTTTCAAGAAGTAATGGCAGCATTGATTTGATTATGGGAAAGATACATCTGAAGCAAGTGAAAAAGAGTAGAATAGAAACATAGCCCATGTTTGCCTGAAATTATGCTCCCTACAAATCAGAACAGTAGGATTTCAGTTCAGAAAATCTCTGAAATCTCTTCCAGGTCTAAATCTGTGATCCTCTAACATTTATCTCCCATTTTCTATGTACTGTTTTCCTCTGATCTTGTCCTGCCTCCCAGTTCCTTTACTCTAACCTACATTTCATCTACTTTCCCACAAACTCCCCTCATTCTCTAATTTTCCCTTTCTAATTTATTTATTCTCAAAATGAGACTCAGAGGCTACATGAGGCTTCCCTGGTAGCATTAGGGTGGAGGAGAAGGGGTCCCTGTATCTCCACCCCCTACCAGTACATGGGCTGCATGCTTGAGGCTCCATAATTACCTACAACTTCCTTTCTTCGCCAGGTACTTTCCAGGCCAAGACTAACAAGCTTACCCACACAGTCTCAGTGTCAACCTCCCATCTATCATCGAAGTCCTCTACTTACTTCTGCTGGCTGCTGTCTTCTGGCTTCTGTCTCCTGGCTGCTGGTCACTGACCTTCACCATCTCTCAGGAGGGCAAAACAATTCTGTGAAGATCAAATATGTTGCCTTTGGTAGAAGTTTTTCATTTGGCTAAAACTGGTAAAAAAATTTTCTCATCTCTCAGCTAAGTCACCCAATATAAAAGTTCACTCAATATTTTCCAGAGCTTACTGTCTTTTTGGCAGCTAGTCAATCCAGATCCTATTTATGGGGCCATCTGGAAAGGATGCCAAGATCTAGCATTGGACCTTCAGTCTACATGAGCTCATCTACTTCCCAAAATGCCAGCCTACCTCTCAAGCCCTGTCAAAGAGACTGTACCAGTAGTCTCATGATCATTATATTATCTTATATGCTGAACTAAACTGTCCTAATCCCTGAACCACAACCTGATGTATTAAGACTCTTAGGCCTTTTGGACACCTGTGCTGGTTTTATTCCCTGAGTTGAAAGATCTTTTATATCTGAAATCTAATTTCACCTACTCTCCCTTTTTCCTTCTATCTCCTTCTCTATATGTAAACTCTAAACTATAAGAGCACATTTCCTAGTGTGTATAAGGGAAATTAAACAAATATATTTAGACATAATATAGAAAGAGAAAGTGCATATGGATGCACATAAAATAAATTTATCTAGACTGAGATGAAAATTCCCTAAGGCCTAGACTGGACCTAACAATTCCTCCTTGGTCATGTATTCTATCTGCTCCCTTTATAGCCCCAGATGTGAATGCATCTTTACTTTGAACATACTTGTGCCAAAATTGGAATCCTCTCATCTCAGCTCTTTCAACTAATTTCATTTCTTACATATTTTTTTTTCATGCCAGACCCATTCACAGACTATCGGGAAAGTTTTAAAGGACTTGTGTACTGGTGTTTCAGTCTATAATAATTATCTATTGTAGATCTACAACAGAATATAACCAGTAGCAGTGATTGTTCACAGTGCCAAAAATTTCAAATAAGTTACGGAGACAGATGACTGGAAAAAAAAGGCCTTTAGCTTACAGCATTATTTCATTATCTCAATAGAACGAATGGGCAGAAAGAGGTGAGTGTTTCAAAAGTCAGATTGTAAGGGAATAAAAAAAAGCAAGCATGGGAAAGTGGGGAAATCAGATATAGACAATTTTTCAAGATGTTCAACAGTGAAAAAAGAAATATATTGCTGTGGCCAGGTGAATGTAAATAGGTCTAAGAAAAGATTTTTTCAGGATTGTGAAAACTTGAGTATGTTTGTAGACAGACTGAAAGAAACAGTTGGAGATATGGAAAATTATGAAAAATATGAAATAACCAATGAAACTAAGTACTAGAGGAAGCAAAAAGGAATGAAATCACGAGGATTAGGCCTAGAAAGAAGAGGGAGTAGAGAATGGGATCAAGTGGATTAGATCCAGCAAGGAAAAGATGAGAAACCATCTTCTAACGTAATCAGCTAGAAAGAGAAAACAGGTTTACAATAATAGCCATAGTCGGGACAGTTAGGTGGTACAGTGAATAGTGTACCAGCCCTGGAGTCAGAAAGACCTGAGTTCAAATCTGGCCTCAGACACTTACTATCCATGTAACCTTGGGCAAGTCACTTAACCTCAATTGCCCTGCCTTCCCGCCTTCAAAAACAAGCAAACAAACAAACAATAGCCATAGACACTTTGAAAGTTTGAGAAATGAAGGAGGAGTCCTAAAGGAAATCATGCTAGGTCATTTAGATCTCAACTAATCAGAATATTAAAATGTCTACTTTAGCTAGGATAGGATAGAGTTGGTTTGAGAGGAAAAGAGGCTCTTTACAACTCAATGATACAGTAAAGATGTAATCCATTAAAATTTTGGAATTATAGAATCTTAAAATCGAAAAGGACCCTAGTGATCATGTAGTGCTACCCCCTAACTAAAATAATTCCCTTTACAATGTTCTTAAAGAACAGTCATCCACCATGGACATCTCTACTGATGATATGCTTTCTCAGGAGTCATCACAGTTTTTCTCCTCTCTTCTCTTCTCTTCTCTTCTCTTCTCTTCTCTTCTCTTCTCTTCTCTTCTCTTCATTTCCTTTCCCTCCTCTTCTCTCTTTCTTTCTTTTCTCTTCATTTCTTTCTGGATGGGTCTAGTTGATAGGAAGGTTTCCTTGAATTGAACTTTGAAGCATTGACTTTTAACTATTTTCCATTGGATATAATTCTGCCAAAATTTCCATCTTATCTTTATCCATGAATATAATTTTTTTTATTGGCTTAAGGACTCTTGAAATTTTCTTTCTAATCACAAGTGACTTTTCCCTGTATTTGTCATCAAGATGTTTGATCTTTGACAGCACTTAACTTTTTGGGGTAATTTTCCTCACCTATAAAATTTAGAGACTGAACTACTTACTCTCAATTCAATAATTATGTGATTCTTTCCCTTAGTCTCCTCTTCTACTTGCTAAATAATACTAATTTCTTCACTCACCCAAATAAATAAATAAGTAAATAATGAATGAATGAATAAATAAATGGATGAATAAATAAACAAATAAAATTGAAGTACTACTCTTATTACAAATTTAATTGGTAATAGAAACAGGTAGATATGGGGTTGAGTGAAGAGAATCTGAAGTCACTATTAGGTCTAAATTATACTGTTGCAAACCTCTTCTCAATAAATTCATTGAGTGAATGGTCAAAGAATTGAAATTCTTTTCCAAAAATCTTCTTTAATTATTTATCTGATATATTTAATAACATTTTATTCCAATGTATTGTATTATATCCACAAAGACACATCAAAATTTAATGGTAATATGGTAGTATTGGAAGAGCATTGAACTTTTAGTCAAGAAATCTAGTTTTAAAACTTAATTCTGAGGGGCAGCTAGGTGACACAGTGGGTAGAACACAGACCCTGGAGTCAGAAAAACCTGAGTTCAAATCCAGCCCCAGACATTTAAAAATTTACCAGCTGTGTGACCTTGGGCAAGTTACTCAACCCCAATTGCCTTGCCTTCCCCCCTTCAAAAAGACAAAAAAAAAAATAATGCTGACAAGTACTGTTTGACCTTGGACAAATTGCTTCACCTTTTTTAAACTCAAGTTTTCTCACCGGCAAAATAATGATGATGATAATGATAATAATAATACTTCCCCTATATGCCCACACAGAGTTTATGTGAGCCATATGTCTCTGAGCTTCAGTTTCATCATATGTAAAATGAAGATGCTAGACTAGATGACCACTAAGATTCTTTCTATCTCCAAATTATCATCCAAATATATTAAGGGTTGTGCGATCCAATCATTATAAGTGATCTGTCCAGATTTCAACCGATTTTCTCTGATCTTGTCCATCTTCTTCCATAAATGCACCACTCAGGATCTACTCAAACTACTAGAAGTATTCATCTGGGTTTATTTGTTTGTTTGCTTTAAATAATTTATGTGTACCAAGATGAGCTCTTCTATGGCCTGCTAATTTTGCTATGTTCTTACCCTATGACCAACTCACTTCATTTTCTAATAAAATTTATTATGAATGACATTCTTTAAACCTCTTGTTGACTGGGGGGCACCATTTGGAATAGTCTATAGTCTACTTGAGCTCTCCATGCATCACTGCATTCTATTACAGAGACGATGGTCCTTAGAGATCAAGATACAGAACTCTCAGCACCTTATTGAGAATATTTGAGTTGAAAAGATAGGTTGTTACACTAAGGAACAGATTAGGATAATTAAAAGAACATCATAATTATTATGAAAGATGCCTTGATTCCTCTTTTCACTAGCAAAAAAAAGGCATGACCAGGGAGAAGAGAAGGTTATGATGAAAATATGACTTGTTTGATTTTTTTTTATTTTTACATTATTGCTTCAATGATTTCACTAGGATATTCCACATGAATAGTGTAGATTTCAAGTCAAAATTAAATATTATTTTCATTCTACAATATACCATATAATCATCGAGTCTTTGTAAACTAATAATTGTCTATTATAATTATAAGAACTCCTACTCTACCAAATCACAGAAGGAAAATCACAAAATACAAGATCTGAAGGAAATTAAGAGGCAAACTAGTCTAACCAATATCAGTGAGAATTGGTCCTAACATCCCTCGGGAAACTGAGGTGTAAAGAGTTTAAATGATATGCCTAGGGTCACACAACTAGTTAATGTCTATGGCTGAATTTGAATTTCAGTCTTCCTAGCTCTAGCCCCAGCACTCTATCCACTATACCACCAGGTTTTAAAAATGTGGGGGTTGAGGGAACTCTTACACAAAAGATTGGTGGCTATTGCATATATAACAAGTGGAGAAGGTAGCTATTACAAAGATATCTGGAATAAAGACATTCCTTAAAGATAAGCAGGATGGTTAACTTTAAATTAACAATAGAAAGGTAAAGCAGAATGTAACTGGGACAAAGATCCCAGAATCTATGTAGATTTTCATTGAATTTTCAGAGTTCTTTAATTATTTATC
>JAQQSV010005226.1:0-14607 GCA_028646515.1 Pseudochirops corinnae | reverse complement strand
CTGTTTCAGAGACAAAGCTTTCTGCTGTCAAATAAATGCAAACCTTCCCCTCAGATTTTCCTGAATCTAAAATAATACTGAGAAATTGTTCACAAAGTTGTTAAAATGTTGCAGGAAATGCATCAGTTGACTTAAAGAAGGCACAGAGTGTACGCATATTGGGAAATAATTTGAACATTGTGTCTAATGCTGATTTTTTTAAAAAGTTGCTAGAGATTGGTTTTTAAGGTCGCTTTTTCTCCAAGTAGAGAGTAACAACAAAATTTTAAAAGATGTCTATTGCATTTGTGCCCATTTATTTAATGACTCATTTTGCTAACCCCAGATTTGTTTTGTTTTTGTTTCCCCCCCCCAACCTGGGCAAGACATGACATCGAAACTGATCATAACAACCAAATAACCCTAGAAATGCTTGGAGATCTAAAAAAGAGGACGGTGGTCACTGTACATGAAGAAAAAAAGAAGAGTTGGCTAGAGGTGGGGAGCCTTTGATAAGCTTTGCTCAGAGACTCGGAATTTAAATGTGTCCTTATAGCCTACAATTTGAACATCTGAATGAAGATGCCCAATTATCTTCCCTGAATCCAGTGCAGTAATTAGTCCTGTGAATATTCTCTTCCTGTCAGAGGTAGGTAAGGTTTCAGAGCCACCCTGTGAGATGGCAAAGCAGAACAGGAAACAACCCTCAAATCACCGTTGCTACCAGAAGATCAGTACACTCTGTAGTAACAAGTCCCAGGGGAAGTTTGTTTAAAACTAGCAGGAGCCACACACGTTTGAGAGAGGAAGATTCAAACCAAGCAGTGTTGGGCACACAGAGAAACGTCATACATCTTTTATGCCCTCTTGCAAGAAGGATGAATTTTGTCTCCTATGGCCAGTGCATAAGTCTATGTAACGGGATGAATAGATTACCATTTTCCAGTAGTTATTAATTGAAGAGATAGAATCTAAATACTAAAACAACCTGAATACATCTCATCACAGCTTTTGTTTTTGTTTTTCCTTAAAAAGCACCTTTGTCCAATGTCTTCTAGGTCAGCCTGGTCCCCATTTTGCGTGTGGCAGGAGCAACCATCCTTTCCCCTTATACACATACTTAAGCAGCATGTTGCCCTATCCAATTCAAAGGCCTGTAAAGCACTTGCTGGGTGCTCCATGTTTCTATAACCCTTTCCCCATGGTGGCTGAATCAATAGTAATTTTAAAAATCATTTTACCTGTCTAAAAATTGGGGTGAGGAGGGCAGGACACCATACTATGTGACATGCCCTCTATGGATGCCCTTGGGCCCTAATCTACAGAACCACCCTCAGGCACTACTAGGGAGGCCTAAGCAGTCCTTGGATGACTGTTTGAAAAGAGTTGCTGTTTCCTGGTATTTTCATAGAACTTTGTTTTTACTGGCCACAGCTCTGCAGTATTAGAGAGACCTAGATTTTACTGTTGCTATTCAAAGTTTGGTGCCTAAAAACACAAATATAATTGTTGGCCTAAAGTCATAGCTTTGATCTGGTCACAAAATAAGACTGATCTGGGATGATATTCTAGGATCATTTGTATCTCATCAAGTTTGCTATCTTTAATTCCAAGGAAATCTCATTCCATGTTTGGGTTTATGTTTCAATTTCTTCTCATTTTACCTAATATCTGAGATGACATATTTTTTTCATTTAAAATACCTCTCATATAGTATAGGAGACTTTTTACTTTTAATACAAAGTGAACTGGGAAATTTCCTCTGATTATGCTTTGGGGTTGTTCCATAATCATACTGTAGTATAGTTACAGTATGTTTCCTTTATTTTGCTTGCCAAATCATGTCACATTACTCAGGCACTTGACTGAAATTTTACCGGGACCCCTATTTAAATGTGTAGATTATGCAAGACAAAATGGCAGCTTGTATGTTCCTGGTGCTCTTTAACTCCTACTGGACCTGTTCAGCACTTTGTGAATTTTGTCTGCAAATAGGTTGTAAGAACAATAGGCTCATATTTCAGCCATGAAAGAAGAATTAAATAAAACTTATGTTGAACAGAAGAATAGTTTGTCATAAGACTCCCACAATTCTGTCATTGTATACACACAATTAAGACTGTTAAAATCATTTTGGTCACACGCATATCTTGGAGCTCAGGTTGAACAAACGCAAAATCTAAAAGAAAAGCTTCCAGGATGAATCAAGGAAAAAGACAAAAAAGTATAGACCACAAGTTATTTTGTACCAACTTGATATGCCACTCCTTAATTGTAACACAGAAGTGATAGTGGTGGGAAAGACTAATTTTGTTTTGTTTTGTTTTTAAATAAGTTTTTAATCATGCCTTCTGATTTTACATCGAAGTCACTTCTGAATATACTTCATCCACTCCCAGGCCCACCCAAACGAGCTTTCTCCTGTGACAAAGAAAACAGATGAATTATGGCACTTGTGCAGAAATTAGTACCAAATCTTATCAATCAATAAACATTTAGTAAGCTCCAATGTTCAATTTTTCACCTTTATATGTGAATTAATAAATATTTTTGCTGGACACTTTCTCTAGCATACTTGGACAAAGCATGGTTGGACAAACCAAGGTTGCATGCTTGAGAACTCTTATTTGCTGCTGCATACAGCATATTCAAACTGAAAATTCACTTTTTCAAAGTGACAGAGTCTCATCAAGACAAATACAGCAAATGATTTGAATAATGCATTTCTGAGGTTTGTGAGTTGGTCAAAGAGCTTTTCTTGGAAGGAGGCTAGAGATGAGATCAGGCCCTCCAGAACTGGAGAAATTACAAACAAGGAGGCTGCATCCTAGGACCCGATATAAGGTAAAGTAACAAGGAAATTACAAACAAAATGAGCTCTGAAAATAGCTTGCTGGAAGGGGGCATCAGAAAAGGAAAATTCAATAATCATATTTTCTTAGTTTTCTACTATACTCTCTCTCTAGCCAACAATCCAAGCCAACAAGAATTTATTTAAGAGTATTGACTAGGAGCAAGCACATTTTCAAAGACAAATTGGTAATAAATCTGCACTCTCCAAGGAGCTTGCGTGCTACTCTGTAGAATTGAGACATGTATTTATGTAATCATTTTTTTGCTCTTTTTTTGGTAGTTAGTATAAAAGAGGTAAGGGCAATGATGGAAGAATGGATGTCCTGTTTGTCTATCTCTGTCTCTGTCTCTCTCTCATACACACACATACATTTCTCCCTTCTCTTTCTTTTCCCCTTCCCCCACTACCCCAAATTCCCAAGCAACAGACAAGAGAATGGTAACAGAGACCCAATGGGTAAAGGATAAAGTCCTGACACAGAATTGTTTACATTGTGATGCATCATTATTACTATGTGTTGATGTAAACATCTCAGAAGAATGCCAGGCCATCACTTAGACTTAGTCAATGAATAGTCGAAGAAATACACAGTCTCTCTCCAGCTTTGCAGAGGATTAGTGACTAAATACTCCAGAGTTAAGGGTATAACAATAAAAAAGTTGACCCTCAGAATTTAAGGGATGTGGAAAAGTTATTAGGTGAACCATTAAAGCTTAGGAAATCACCAGTTGTTCTTTGTTGGAAATACTTTTTAACAGACAAATGTTAATAAGGCAGTTGATACTACAATAAACATGACATAATACAGATGCCTGCATAGAGATAGTCAGGCAGCCTGGGTCCAAACATGGCTATCCCAGGAAAAAAAAAATCAAAAATCACAGATGATTGAATAATGATCAAGAAATGCAAAGAGAACTAGTGATGTCTTTCACTCCAGAATTACACAAAAAGTCAGATGGAAAACCCTGAGCAAAAGCAAAGGGGATGGCAGATAAGGCCAGCACCAGTGCTAGTAGGCAGCCTCCCAATATATAAGATAAGGACTGGACCCGAGAAACATGTAGCCTGCAAGGCTCCACATCTGGAAGAAGCAAGAGCTGAGGACTCCCATAAAAAAGCCCAGGGGTGGTCAGAAACTCATAGTACTGACCTTGGAACAGTGACAGGAACCACTATATGCTCAGACCAGCAGTGCTTAGACCAGTATATTCCAGGACTCTGAGGTCTTTAGAATTCTATTCTCAGTCACTATAGGGGACCCTCAGGATCCAGCAAGCTGAACCTTAAAGATCCAGTGGCACCTAATACCAGGGAGTAGAACTGGGCAAAGGAAACCAGGTGAGTGAGGGTATGAGGGGAACTAAGCAGTATTGACCATTCCTCCCCAAATTTGCAGCACAGGATATAACCTAGCCCTAGCGCAAAACCCTATCCCACTTCGTAGACTAAAACTGGAGAGATGAGTAAACTGAAGAAGATAATAACCACTATAAAGAGTTTCATAGGGGCAGCTAGGTGGCACAGTGAATAGATCACCAGCCCTGGAATCAGGAGGACCTGAGTTCAAATCTGACCTCAGACACTTAACACTTACTACTAGCCATGCAATCTTGGGTAAATCACTTAACCCCAGTTATACCCTGCTTTCCCCCCTCCAAAAAAAAAAAAAAGAATTTCATATTAGAAGAATTCATAAAATGAAAAACTGCTAGAAAAAATCTACTAGAACTAGAGGGAAAAGTGAAAAATAGAAAGAATCCAAAAGTTATCTCCTGAAAGAAACCCTAAATAGGAAGAGTTCTAGGAATGAGAGAGCCAAAATTCAGAGCTTCCATGTCAAAGGAAAAAATATTTTAAGCAGTCAGAAAGGAATTCAACTACCAAGCAACCACTGTCAGGATCACACAAACCCTGGCAGCTTCTACTATAAATGAAAGGAAATCTTGGAATACAACATTCCAAAAGGTAAAAGCTATTGGCTTACAATTGAGAATAAATTACCCTATAAAGCCAAGGATTGTCCTACAAGAAAAAAAATATGGATCTTTAATAGAATAGAGGACTTTCAAGCATTTCTGATAAAAAGACCAGTGCTGAGTAGGAATTTTAAAATACAAATTTTAAGTTTTCAGAGAAACCTAAAAAAGGTAAACATATTTGAACACTTGGAAAAGTTTATATGGTGATACAATGTTAATTTTCTTATAGGTGGATAAGAAATGAAATGTCCCTTCAGAATCTTAATGTTTTCAAAGAGTATTATTGAGGGAGTTAAATAAGAAAAACAGAGGACTTGAGAGTACATTGATTGTATTCTGCAAATTTTAAGAGGTGAAGCATGAGAGAGAAATGGAATATACTGGTGTAGAAAACAGAAAGAAGAGTTTAGAACTTAACTACTTCACATAATTACAGTACAGGAGAAAAATATTATATAAACAGAGGATGAGGTAAAGAGAGAAGATTTTTATCTGAACCAAACAAAGTAGGATTAAATACAAACACACACACACACACACACACACACAATTTGATGTATATATACATTAAATCCAACAAAGAAATAATAGGGAGAAGAGTAGTGAAAGGGAAAATAATATTGAGGAAAAGAAGAGCTGAAAGCAAATCAAATTCTTGAACATGAAGGTAGGATTAAAAGGGAAAAAGAAAAGAAAAAAACTGAAATTTTAGGAGGTGCCTGTGAATTACAGAATGACTGAACAAATTGTGGTATAGGAATGTAATGAATGTTATTATACCATGAGAAATTATGAAAAAGGTTCCAGAGAACTCTGAAAAATGGGAGCTGATACAAAATGAAATGAAAGATGCAGAACAATATTTACAAGGACAACAACGCTATAAAGAAAAATAACTTTGAAAGACTTAACAACCACACCCTCAGAGGACCTATGAAGGAGCATGTTATCTTGTCCTGACAGAGGGGGATAGAGTCAAGGTAAAGAGACATATTTTTGACATCACTACTATGTGGACTTGTTTTGTGTGACTATTCTTATTTGTTACAGGAGGGTTTATCCTCTTTGATTTTTAATTGGAAGTTGAAGGGAGGGGGGGAAATTAGCCATTGTGGTGTGCTCCCCCCAAAAAAAGAGGGCTATTGCTACATTTTTAAAAATGCACAGAAGAGAGCAGAAGGAAATTTAAAAGGAAACACAAACAAGCAGGAAATAATAAGAATAATAGCTAATATTTATATAACACTATCTTCCAGGTGTTTCACAAATATTAAATCATTTGAGCCTTCCATCAACCCTGGGAGGTAGGTGCTATGATTATCCACCTTTTACAGATAAGGAAACTAAGACAAACAGTGGTGAAGTGACTTACCCAGGGTTACTCAGTTAGAAAATGTCAAAGGCTGGACTTGAACTCAGGACTTCCTGACATTAGACACAGTGCTCTATCCATTATACCACCTCAATGCCCTAGCAACACATGCATTTCATTATATATTAAAAAGTAATAATTAACATTTATGTGGGTGGCACTGGCACTTTATCCCCTATGTGTCATCTACCTACTCTAGCAACATGTGGAATTTATTATATACTTTTAAAAAGGAATATAAAATGGAAATTCAGGGTTTTGCATACAACATTCTTTTTTTGCTTTGCTGTGTATACTGAAATACTTCTTTTTTTGTAAGTTGAAAATAAAAAATATTAAAGTAAAAATAATCTAGAGTCAAAACAGATGACATCAGACAAAGAGGAGATACTATGCATAAAAGATAGCAGGAAGAAAAGATGGAACATCCACCAGTATTGAGGTCTATCATTCTTTAGGGGGCCTAATAATTTAACCTGCCCAATATGTAATTAAGGAACCTGTTCCTAACTCTAAGACTGTATTAACACCTGAACATGGATTGCCTGAAAGATTATGATGAATTTACTTTCATCACCTGGGAAAAGAAAGGGACGAACTATTATTTTGGATTTACCAACAGGGGATATGATTGAGAAGTAAAAATAATAAAGTACACTAAGGCAACATAAGCTATTGAAAAACAATAAAAAACTATAGCCATAGAACATAATTTTTCAAGAGAATTTGATTTTTAATAATTATTTCATTTTTACTCAAATGTAAACATGGAAGGTGAAAGCGCTAAAGGGCAAGATGTGTTGTCTTCCCCACCGGAATGTAAGCTCCTTGGGGTCAAGAATTGTCTTTCTTTTTGCTCGTATTTGTGATCTCTGTGCTTAGCACAGCGCTAGGCACATAGTAGGTTCTTAGTAAATGCTTATTGACTAATTCTGAAGAATACAAACTCTGGAAATACAAGGCAGACGTTATAAGCCAGGCAGTAGAGAGCCAGATTAGAAACTCCTTCTCATGAAAGACTGGGACCTGGCATATGGTTAACAGGTGGTGGGAAACCAGATTTAAACCAGAGGGAGAAGACAAAGACAGAATTTATGTAGAAGAAGCGCATCATCTACATATAGCAGCTGATAATCCATTTTAACCCTAAGAGAAAGATTGAAAATGAAGAAAGGGGGAAGGTAAAGGGGAGCAAGCATCTGCTTGAAAAGAGACTTAATCCAACAAAAATTTTCTCCTTGAGGAATCCAGGAAGGAATTGTATGATGTCACCATCTATGGCCAATTCAGTCTAAATTCAAAATCTTTAGTGCTTTCAAATCCTCCTAGTAGAAATGTCTTCAGACACGGAAGCCAACAGATTCACATTTCTTCTAGTTGGTCATCACTGATTTTTGCAATATTCCAATCTCATAGTTAGTCAATCAGTGAACAAACATATATTAGGCACTTACTACATGGCTGATAGCGTGCTAAATTCTGGGAATACAAAGAAAGACAAAAATAGTCCCTGCCCTCTAGCTTACATTCTAATGGGGAAGAAGACATGTTAATAACCAGATACAGAAAGGGTATATACAGAGTAGAAGCCAATCTCAAGGGGAAGAGCGGTGGACAATCAGCATTTATTAAGTATTCACTATATGCAAAGGTACTGTGCTGACCTTTGGAGGTACAAATGCAAACAGAAAGAAAGATAGTCCCTGCCCTCAGTGAGCTTTCATTTTAATGGGAAGTGGCAACACATAAAAAGGAGCTGAAAATCAAGCAGAGGGCGGTGAAGGAGGGAGGGCACTGATGCAGGCGCATGGTTTCAAAGTCTGGGAAGTCAGAAGCATCTTGGGAAGACAATGAAGCATGATAGGTCTGGCCCACCTACATAATGGAGGTCCCCAGAAGAAGCTCATCAATGGGAGGAGGCAAGCACGGTGGAGGGATGTTCCAGAGTGAGAAGGCAACTGAGTCATGTGATGATGTTGGGAGATCGAGAAGCACAGCTTGGAAGGAAATGCCAATAGTAGTTAGAGAGTCTGGGAAAGGCCTCCTGCAGAATAGAATGTGGTATGTGAGCTGAGACTGGAAGGAACTAAGAGACAGAGGTGAGGGGGATGGAGCATTCCAGATGAAGGGATAATCAGTGAGATACTGAGGGGCACATTCAAAGAATAGCATGTGGGTCAGAGGTGGGAAGGAGTCAGGTTTTAAAGAGCTTTAAATGTCAAACAGAGGAATTTATATAAGATCATGGAGGAAACAGGATGCCGCTGGAACTCAATATGTATATGGTGGGGTTGGGGGTGAGGGAGAAACACACCAATATGGTCAGAACCACACTTTAAGGAAACTGCTTTGGCAGCTGAGTGGAGAATAGATTGGAGTGGGTAGAGACTTGAGATGTGGGGGCCATTTAGAAGGCTACTGTCAAAATGTGATGAGGGCCTGGACAATGTTGGTACCTGTATGAGTGCAGAAGAGAAGTTGCAGAGGTGGAAATGACAAGATTTGTCAACAATCTGGATATATGGGGTAAATGAGAGTGAAGAGTTGAGGTTACCAGCTTAGGTAACTGGGAAGATGGTGGTGCCCTTAACAGGAATAGGAAAGTTCAGAAGGGGAGAGCATTTGGAGTGAAAAGAAAATTAGTTCTGTTTTGGACATGTCAGGTTTGAGTTGCCTATAGGACACCTAGTTGAGTTATCTAAAAAATATGACTAGCTCAAGAGAGACAAACACACCTATGTGTATGCGTATATATTTTGATGTTGTTATTATGCAAGGCAGCTAGGTGGCATAGTGGATAGTACCAGGCGTTGGAGTCAGAAAGATATCTTCATGAGTTCAAATCCTGCCTCAGATACTTACTAGCTATGTCCCTGAGCAAGTCACATAACTCTGTTTGCCTCAGTTTCCTCATCTTTAAAATGAGCTGGAGAAGGAAATGGCAAAGCACTCTATCACCTTTGCTAAGAAAACCCCAAATGGGCTCTCTCTCTGTCTCTGTCTCTGTCTCTCTCTCACTCCTCCCCCCCCCCACACACACACAGAGTATAGGAAGTTACTTCTATTAAATCATGGCAACAGGTACTAGATTTAAGATGTCACACTATTCATAAAAGCCATCCCAAATTCCCTTTTTTGTTGTTGTTGTTGGGGCACTTCTGGTTCAAGTCATCTCTTAGAAGCTTTCCCAATTCACCCTGCTGTGTTCTGATTATTCCTGTACACTGAATTCCCTTAGCACTCATGAATTAAATTCAAATGTATCATTCTGCAATATAATGTAGTGGGGGGAAAGAACTGGAAATAGAATAGAAGCAGAGAATCTCTGTGTTCAAAGTGACCTTAAAGGTCACCTAATCCAACACATACTTGAAAAAGAACCCTCTTTCAATAACACTCTATGACTAGGCAGTAAGGGGAAACTCACTACCTCTTGAAGCTGTTCATTTCACTTTGGAATAATTCTGATCCTTAGGGAAGCTTTTCCTTACATCAAGGCTAACTCTACCTCTTTGGGAAGCCTCTACCCATTGTGCCTAGTTCTACATTCTGGTGCCAAAGAGAATAAACCCCTCTCAAAACAGACAGCCCTTCAAATACTTGAAGATAATTTCAATGTTACTCCGACATCTTTTCTTTTTCAAGTCAAATATTCCTAGTTCCTTGAACAGATCCTTACAAATTCAAGACTCTTCACCATCCTGCTTGCCCGTCTTGATTCTTCAATTCATCATGGTGCTTGTAGAATGTGGTGACCAGAACTGAATCCAATACCATAGAGGTGATGCACAAATTTAGAGACATCTCCATTCCAAATGTTCATATGGATTATTTGTGCTCAACCTTCAACTACAGTCAGACATGCTGTACATTGACTCAGATACAATGATGTCACTTTGGTTCTCTTTGACCAAGAAGGCCAATAACCAATAGCAGAATGATTAGTTCACTTAGTACTATACACTATACTCTTATAAGGCAGTCTAAATTTGCATTAGCATTCTTAATGATCACATCACACTCTTAACTCACATTGAGGATCTAGGTTGAATACTTGGCTTTGAAACCTACCACCTGTGTGACCTTGACTATGAAAAAGAAACAAGACCAGGCATGGTAGAGCATTACTATAATCTCTGCAATTGAGAGGTTGAGGCTGGTGAATCTCTTGAGTTCAGGAATTCTGAGCTTCTGTGGGGTAAGCCAGTCAGGTATGATAAGCCACAAGGTGGGGGGCGAAGAGGGAGTGGACAACCAAGCTGCAAAAGAGGGGCAAACCAGCCAAAGCTGGAAACAGAGTAGGTCAAAATTTCCATGCTAATCAACAATGGGCCTGGGCACATGAGTGGTCACACCCACTGCACTTCCAGCCTTAGAGAGATAGAGAGACACAGGATAAAACTTTTAAAAAGAAAAAAAAATACAAAAAGAATTTTAAAAATAAACAAGCCTGATCTGAAATAAATTGTCAAATGATGGTTCTTCCAAAGAACAAATTCTTTAGTGCAGTTTTAATTTTTGTCCTCATATCTTTTCATCCGTAGTTCCATTCTCCTATGAAAATTGGACTGGAAGAATACTTGGCAGGTGATTTAAAAATAAATAGAAAAAAAAGAATAATTTTTTTTAAAAAATAGGTCTTCCTCATAGCTTTCCCTAGTACACACAAAGTATTATGCTTATAATTTAGTGGGAGACTGGATAAAACATCCAAATTAATACTCTAATACAAATGAAAGTATATAAACCTAAGCCAAGAAGGAAGTCCTCTATTATTTTCTCTGAAAATTTAAGCTTATAATTACATGAGAGATGATATATTATAGTGGATAGAGGGCCAGAAGTTAGAAAGCTGCCAATGTACGTCAATGGAGTGAATTTTCACACAGATGAACTCACAAGTCCAAACCCATTCCTGACCCCCAAGTTTTTTCAATCTAAATGTCTCTTCAGCTATAGTGAATTCAGCATTATAGTTCAATTTATTACCCTCTTCTCCTGACCAAAAAAAAAAATGTATCCTATCTACTTGGTTGTAATTTACACTAAGCAGTGGTATGAAGATGAGAATATAGGACTGAAAGTCAGAGAACTCTGAGTTCAAAACCTAAAAGTTTGTACCACTTATATGAGCTTTGGTAGTTTTACCTCTCTGGGATTCAGTGCCCTCATTTGTAAAATAAGGAAGGAGGGGTAAGTGAAGCCAAAGATCTAATATTCTGAGTCTATGGTTGAATTAAATCCCCCTCAAATGATAATATGGCAAATAGAAAGAAAGAGCACTATATTTAAAGTCAAAAGATCTGGGTTCAAGCATGGCTTTTCAAATTTCTCTGACCTTGGACTGGCCATCTCCTTCCCTGAACCTTAGTTTCAGCCTCACTAGTAAAATAATGGAGTTGAATTACATGAGTGGCTCCACCTAAGGTACTTTCTAGCTCTGGATTTTGTTTTACTAAAACTCAACAATAACCAGGGTGGCTAGGTGGCACAGTGAATAGGGCACTGCCCTGGAGTCAGGAAGACCTGAGTTCAAATTAGGCGTTAGACAAAACACTTACTAGTAGTGTGACCTTGGGCAAGTCACTTCACCCCAATTGCCCTTGCCTTCCCCCTCCAAAAAGCAAAAAAAAATAAACAAAAAAATAAAAAAATCAACAGTAACCACAACCAAACTAAGGTAATTTATAGATAACTGGAAAGTATAAAGATCTTCTAAAGCCCATTAATAGGGAAGACTATAGGGAATCTATGTGGAAAACCTAAATATATAAACAGACAATATAGATAATGTTTTATGCTACTAACTTAAGCAAAATGCTAATGAATTTACTAAGCCAATTATTTTTGTGAAAAGTCATGGAAAACTAGCAGAACAAGCAGAACATTAAGCTTTAAAACCCAGTGGTTGTCAACAGGTTAATCTAACTTCCATTCCCAGAAAAATAGGGGAATGTTTATTAAGTAACACACCTAAGTACCTAGAGGATAATTAAGCCAGAACCAACAAACAGCAATGGGGGTAGGGAGTCTACCAGGGTAGAAGGGTAAGAGTCTACCAAATCTAAATCATGGTAAAGAAGTCTGTCTGATGGCCTCCTTGGACTAGAAAACAGGATTGTTGAAATCAACAGGCTAAAATATAAATGTGCATATATATATGTATACATATATACACACATGCTCATTATATATGCATGTAAGTATGTGTGTATACATATATATGTAAAATAGAACTGAAGAAACTATGCCATAACCCTTCCCAAGTGCCACTTTCCCCTCAGCTTAAAATAAATCAACTCAAAGGGGGGGCGTGGACACAATTTTAGACTTCTAGATTTCAGAGCTGTGAAGGTTCTCAAGAAATCATCTGGACCCGTCTCCTTCCACAAGGCAGGTAAGGCATTATTATACCCATTTCACAGGTGAAGCTGCTAGACCCAGATAATGATTTGGCCATGGCTATGCAAACAAAGAACACTACAGGGGTAGGACATTTTATCTTAAATATTTATTTAATGCAGAAAGTCCTTGTTAAAAGAAGATCTTCTGGGTCCCATGAGGGTTTGATTTTTTTTTTTTTTTTGCTTTTTGGTGGGCAATTGGGGTTAAGTGACTTGCCAAAAGTCATACAGCTAGTAAATGTGTCAAGTGTCTGATTCGAATTTGAACTCAGGTCCTCCTGACTCCAGGGCCAGTGCTCTATTCATTGCGCCACCTAACCACTCCCAAGGGTTTGATTATTAATAGACCAGCTATAACATGTTGAAACTTAACAGCCAGCCAGAATGGGAGTCAGGGTATAAAGGGAACATTCTAACGTAGAAAATTTGATATATATCTGGAAAAAGACGAGGCATACGTAGTTTAAAGAGCTCCTTTGCCTTAGAGAAAGATTCTATCAGGAGATAATATTCTTGGTTAAGAATATTGGCTTGAATGAACTAAGATATTGGTTCGAGGAAGAGAAATAGTCCTTGAGATACAGGGAAGACAAGACAGTTTCCCTTATAGGATCACCATACTGGACTTTTAGAGATGAGGAGATGAAAGCCCAGGGAGGTGACATGGTTTGCCAAGATCTCCCTTAGTACAGGGCTTGGCACATATTAAGTTTAAAGAATGCTAGTTTATTGACAGAGAGAGGCAGAAAAGAAGCAGTGGTAAATCAGAGGTTCAAGAGAAAGAGAACTGAGTTTGATTCCTAGTTCTGTTTACCACCTATGTGAACTAGGGTAAGTAGCTTCAACTTCTAGGTTCTTATCTTATCTATTGGTCAAGATGACCCCTAAGGCCCCTTTCAGCTCTAAGTCCTAGGAATTTCGTTTAGTTGATTCTGAGTCTGGCCTTGGGAGAGCTGGCTGACCTTTCCAAAGTACTTCTAACAGCCCTAACATTCTGAGGTTCTTGAAATCTGCACACCACCCACGGTGTCTCAGGTGAAAACAGGCTGTCCCATCAACACGAGTCCACAGAACAGAAGGAAGAAACTGGCTACTATTCACCACAGCAAATCTGTTTTTATAAAAAAGCCAACAACTATCTAGCATTATTTCCGTTCTCACAAAAGAGTAGGAAGTATACAAAGAGAGCAAAAACAGATGAAATTAGAATCATAGAAAATTAAAGCCAAAAGCAGCCTTGCTGCTTCAAATCATTCATTTTCCAGATGAAGTAACTGAGGCCTAGGGATGGGAAATAACTAACAACCTAATTAGTTTGGCCCAAATTTGGTTTTAATAAGTGTGTTTGTTTGTTTTTTACTTTCACAACCCTGTTAAATGTCATTTCTCTGGGAAAATAAATTTTTTTTTTTTTGCTTTTTGGAGGGAGGAAGGTAGGGCAATTGGGGTTAAATGACTTGTCCAAGGTCACATGGCTAGTTTTATAATTTTTAATTTTTGATCAGGAGAAAATAACTGAATTTTACTCGAGCCATGTTTAGGACTCACCAGCCTCTTGGCTCTGACTAGGGAATAAATAAATCATAAAGAGAAATAGACAGGGAGAAACAAATCTAAAAATCTTGAAAAACGTATTACATTTATTAGACATCAGAACTTGCAAATATGAGTCCTACTATACTACTCCCCTATTTTCTTATGCAAAATGATCTTCCATCTCCATTTTTGTGGCATCTGATAGGACAGCTCCTACAGCCATGGTTAGCCTTTGGCAAAATTATGACATCCATTCATTCATTCAGCAAGAACATATTAACCCTACAAACTGATGCTAAGTGAGAAGAGCAGAACCAGGAGAAATTTGTACGCAATGACAGACACATCATATGTGTGACGACCAGATTTAATAAACCGGACTCTTCTCGGCAACGCAAGGGTATAAGACAAACTCTAAAAGACTCAGGATGGAAGACGTCTACATTCAGAGAAAGCTCTAGAAAGAAGAGAGTTTAAATG
>JAQQSV010005225.1:0-14607 GCA_028646515.1 Pseudochirops corinnae | reverse complement strand
AAATGTAAATAAATAAGTCAAAAAAAAAAAAGATAATGCAAAAGGGGGGAGAAAACTGGATTAGGGGTCAAGAAAACCTGAGTACATTTACAATCTTTGCCCTCCTGGGAAATTCACTTAACCTCTTTCTGTTTCAGTTCCTTTACCTGTAAAATGGGTGGGAGGGAAAAAAACAAACAAACAGCACCTACCTCACAGAGTTATTGTGAAGAACAATTGAGATACTTTTAAAGTGCTTAGCACTTTCCCCCTAGCACATAGTAGGTCATCAATAAATCCTTTGCCCCTTACTTTTCCCTTTTCTGCTCCTACAACTCAGTAGCACAGCTCCTATTTCTTTGCCTTTGAAGTGACTATTCCCCATTTCTGGAATCTACTCCCTCCTCATCTCCAATTCATAAAATGTATTCATATTATTTTCTTTGTATTCTCAGTACTTAGCACAGTGATTAGTATATAATAAGCCCTTAGTAAATGCTTATAATTGATTGATATAATATTCTCAGGAAATGAACACTTAACTAGTAAATGAATTTTCCTAGGAACCAAAGTTTACCCCCTTTAAATGCCAATAAAAATGTTTAATTAAAAAAAAAACCAATAAATTCACATTTATTTAGCACTTTTAGATTTACAAAGTACTTTCCTCACACCAGCCTATGAGGGGGGTATTGAAGAATTACAGAATTTGAGAGTTAGAAGTGACCTCATGTGGGCCATTAAATCCAAGCCATACACTAAAAAAATCCAGATTACACAATACCCAATAAAAGTTGCCAAGCATCTGTTTGAAAGCCTCCAAGGAGGGAGGGAACCTACTACCTCTTAAGGCAAGTCATTCAACTTTTGGACAACTCAGATTGTGGGGAAGTTTTTCCTGAGATCAATTGACCACCTGGTTCTGCCCTCAAGAACCAAACAGAACAATTCTATTCCCTGCTCCCTATGACAACCCTCCAAACACTTGAAGACAGCTATCATTTGCCTTCAGAGTCTTCTCTTCTTGAAGATGAACATGCCCAGTTCCTTTAACCGACCCTGTATGGCAGTGGTTCTCAACACATATTTCCGATGATCTTAGGAACCTAGACACTGCTCCTCTATCCATTTCCAGGCGGGTCCACCCACATGCAGATATGCCCACATACAAGTATTAAAGGGTCACAGCATTAGGAAGGTTGAGAACCACTGCTTTATGGCAATCTTGTTTATATGACGTAGACTCAAGACTCTTCTCTATTCTGTCCTTTGGGAACTATTCAGCTTATCAATGTCCAGGAAGTGTGGTGCCCAGAACTTAATAAAATATCCTACATCAATGGTGTTAAAATCAAATAGATGTGAAAGCCAATAATTGTATATAAAAATCCCTGTGGGCTGCATATTCATTTAGTTTTAAAATGTAATGTCTATGTTTTATTGTATTTTTATTTATTTCATTAAATATTTCCCAGTTACATTTTAATCTGGTTCAGACTACATGTGGGAGTGTTGTGTTGTCTGACCCTTCTGCTCTGGACAAGGCCTATTAGATCAGATAATAGTGGAACCATCATCTTATTCCTGGAAACTATGTCCCTCCTTAATGCAGCCTAAGATCACACTGGTATTTTTGATGGCCACATGACACTGCTGTCTAGCTATGCCTCCCCCATCTGATATTTATGAAGGTGATATCTGCACCCAAGTATAAGATTTTACATTTATCCCTACTGAATTTCATCATGTTAGATTTAGCTGGGTGCTCTAGCCAAGATCCTTTTGTTCCCTGATTGTCATCTAGTGTGTTAGCCCTCTCTCTCAACTGTATATCACCTGCAATTTTGATGTGCACACCATCTATGCCTTTTATCCAAGACACTAATAAAATGCGAAACGGCATAAGGCCCAGCACAGATTCTCTGGGGCACTCACCTAGACACCTCTTGATATGTTGACTACTCTTTCAGTTCTAGCAAGTCACTCAACCCCAATTGCCCTGGCTTCCCTCTCCAAAAAGGAAAAAACAGAAGGAAGCTCAGAAGAAGACACAAATAGGACACCTATGAAAGTAATTTGTTAAATTTCTTTCTTTTTTTTTTTTTAAGTAAGACATATGAAACAGAGATACATGGTTCATATACCATTTTCTTTGTTCTACTTTTTTCAAATTTAATATTATTTTATTTTTCCAATTACATGTGAAGATAATTTTCAACATTCATTTTTTGAAAGATTTTGAGTTCCAAATTTTTCTCCCTCCCTTCTTCCCCTTCCCTTCCCCAAGATGGCAAGCAATCTGATATAGGTTTTTATTCTACCTTGAAGATGGAAATACTCATGGGTGTGGGTCTGGGTTTTTTGTTCATTTGTTTTTGTAGTGTTTGTTAAGTTCAGAATAAAAAATTAAAATAAAAACATTTTTAAAAAAATAAAAAGGAAACTATCCCCCACATCTTTGTCTATTTTTTCTATTTTAACACTTCCTTTTAAATATTCTAACCTACTCATCCCTTCCTGACCTTCAACACTGTTCCTTTGATAGTTCTCTGACCTCAGACCACACAAAACTCATCCACCCAGAGTTCTCAGCTTCCAAAACTGCTTCATGCTCAGGCAAATATTTTATTTTCTAAGAGCATTTTAGTGTGAACTCAGAATACTAAGAAAATAAAAACTCAAAATATTAGTCTGGGGCTAAGCACATAGTAGGCTCTCCAGAAACACTTTGGTTGGAGCAGCTAGGTGGTGCAGCAAATAGAGCACAGGCCCTGGATCAGGAGGACCTGAGTTCAAATTCAACCTCAGACACTTAACACTTACTAGCCGTGTGACCTTGGAAAAGTCACTTAACCCCAATTGCCCTGGCTTCCCCCTCACAAAAAAAAAAAGAAGGCAAAAATAAATAAATAAACACTTTGGTTGGTCAATAAGTTCTCCTAAGAGTATCTTGTGCTGAGATGGTGATATGAACAACTATTCTAGATCTACAGATACATCTCAATTATATCTTTTAATTCAATTCAACCAGCATTTATTAACCAACTACTATGTGCCAAGTACTGTGCTACATACTGGAGATATAAAGACTGAAATAAAACAGCCTTCATTTTCAAGGAATTTTCACTCCCTTGGAGAAAATGGCATCTACACAGATAAATGCATACAAAATACACGCACGAAGTAGATTTGGGAGGCGGGGGTGGCCTGTGCTCACAAGGGAGGAGAATCAGAAACCAGAAGAGGCCTTATACAAGGGGCAGAGTTTTTAGCTTTCTTTCACAACAGGTGGCATAGTGGATAGCCAGGCTGGAGTCAAGAAAACGTGTTCAAGTAAGTCACGTAACTTCTGTTGGCCCCCAGTTTTCTCTTTTGCAAAACGGGGATAGCAGGATAATAACAGTACCTACCTCCCAGGGCTGTTGTGAGGATCAGATGAGATAACGGCTGCAAAGCACGTAGCACAGCTCTGGGCACACAGTAAGCACTTACTGGGGCAGCTAGGTGGTGCAGCTGATAGAGTGTTGGGCCCAGAGTCAGGAAGAGCCGAGTTCAAATTTGACTCCAGCCACTTACTAGCTGTGGGCAGGTTACTTCCCCCTGGTTGCCTCAGTTTCCTCATCTGTAAAATGAGCTGGAGAAGGAAATAGCAAACCACTCCAGTGTCTCTGCCAAGAAAACCCCAAATGGGGTCACAAACAGTCGGATATAACGCAACAACAACAGTAACGTTATGATGGTTATCTTAATTGAGACTGTTCCCCATCTGATCAACATGTCCTGGCCCTCCCACATCTAAACCTTTGCCCAAGACAGGCCTTCCACCTGAAATGCCCCTCCAACAATCTCCATCTGCTGAAATCCTGTCTGCCATTTAAAGGCCCAATCAATCAATCTCTCAAGAAGCATTTATCAAGCATTTATTCTATTCTAGGCACTGTGCTAAGCTCTGGAGACACAAAGATGGCCCGGTCACAAGGTCACTCCTCCATGAAGCCCTCTCTAATTCCCAATCACCCCAGTCCAATGTTGCATTATCACCGCACTTTGTATAAAGGTTTGATCAAAGCCTCTTAAGCTTTTCCTGCCCATATGTATAGTAAAGGTAATGTGTGTGACTAGGCAGTTAGGAGTGACAGTAACTTTACCACCTGAGTTCAGCTTTTTCTCTGTGCCTTTCTCCTACCCAACTAGTCTATATGGGAGAGCTGAAAGTGCTTTCAAACTGAGAGAAGGAACTTTGGTAACTGTGTTCAGAGAATAACCACTAAAAGGATAACGACTAGGTATTGTCTAACCTCCAGAGATGAAAACTGGAAGGACCAGGGAATGTTCACTATAAGTGTAGGTCAGCCAAGCCTAGAGAACAGGAAATTCTGTGTGAGAAGAGATTAAACCTGAGGGCATAGGCTGGCATTTCTGAGAAGACACTGCTCTGTGTCTTGATCAACTTGCAGGCTGGGCAAATCTTTTACTAGGAACAGAAACACCTTCTGGCCAGACTCTAGAAAGAAACAGTCAGGCCACCTGCATAAAGGAAAAAAGCTAAGAAGGAACTTTTTTTTTCCAGGGCTTAAACAAGATAAGCTACCTCTCTTTTTTATACCCAACTGAGTATGTATGTTATTCCCTCTTTGAGCTGCTTTTCTAAAAGAACTATTTTTTAAAAGCTTCTGGCTTTGAACTAAAAGATCATGGCAAAGTCCACTCTTCTCATGAAGGGGAGATAAAACTATAGTTAAAAACTGGAACTAAAGCCAGAGGGTAGAAGTGTCATAGCCCTGTGTTCAGTGAAGTTTAAATCTGTGTGTGTGTGTGTATGTGTGTGTTTTTCACACTGACCATGTTAAATCTTGATGATACCCTCCAAATCACGGGACAATAATATCTCAGGGTTGCTCTAGGTACCTCATATCTAGGTCAACCTCCCAAGCATCCGAGTAAATCCTGCTTTTCATCATCCCAAGAACCTATAGGCCTCCAAATTTCTGTTTTTATCCTGAGGTCTTGGGCTCCCCCTGAAAGGGAACAAACTTGGGGTTGCTTTAAAACAAACAAACAAGCAAACAACAAACAAACAAATTTTTAAAACTTCCCTTTCCCATAAGACCTTTATGGTCCAAATAATAGATGCTAGGAGCTCAGGTCTTTGCTTCTCTGAATCATAGTTTAATCCTGTGTTGCTCCTCCAGTTCGAGGGCTACATGCCAGATTGTCAGTCCAAGAAGCTCCTGATGCTCCTTGGAGAGGACACATGGAACAGTGACAAGAACAGAAGCCCTGGTGCTCCCACTTCCCACCTGTGGGTGACTTTGGGCACATCATTTAATTTCTCTTAGTTTCAGTTTCCTTATCTCTACAATGAGATTGGACTACATATGCCTCTAAGATTCCTTCTATCTCTAAATCTATGATCCAATAATCATCTAGAAGGCTAAGATTTAACAAATCCCAACTTTTGGCCACATGATTCCCCTCTCCTTGGGTCAGATGATTGAGAACACATGCAATTGCAATATGTCTTAGCCATTTAACAGCTGGTTCCAGGCACTCAGGGTTCGAGTAATCAGGGTCAAGGAATTTTGAAGCCAGGGGCTCTTGATTCTCTATTTGACTCCAGTTTCTGCCATTTCTGAGACTGAGCTCTGCCATTGTCCCTCCACAGCTGCCATTTCTGGGACTGAGGTAGGAGTGGTGAGTCCTGATTCACAGGCTTTGTTTCCCAGGGACCAAAGTCTGATTATAGGTCTCTGATACTCTCAGTTCTTTCTGGCTCTTCTACATCACTCTCAGGAGGTCTATTAGTTCTCTTTAAAAAATTTTTTTTAATTAGTGTTTTCTGTTTCTTACATCACCATTGTATTTCATGTATCCTTCCCTTTCCCCCTCTCCAAGAATTATCCCATATGACAAATAGTGGGGGGCTTTTAGAGAAAAAAAAAAGGCCATTTTAGAGATGGATACATTGAGAAAGGCTGAAAACATGTGCAATGTACAACATGCACAGACTTTCTCCCCTCCACCAAGGGGAATCCCAGTTGGGGATGTCTTTTCATATTTCTTCATTTGAGTATCATTTGATCTTTATAATTCTGTTATATTTAGTCTCAATTTTTTGGTATATTGTTGTTCATTCTCTTTACATTGTTGTAGTTACTCCATATATTGTTTTCTTGGTTCTGTTTACTCCATTTTGCATCAGTTCACAAAGATGTTTTCTTATAATGCAATAATATCCTATTACATTCATGTAAGGCAACAGCGAACCACTCAATATCTTTGCCAGGAAAACCCCCAATGAGGTCATGAAGAGTTGGATACAACTGAAATGACTGAACAGCAACAAAAACCACAATTGGTTTAGCCATTTCCCAACCAATAAGCATTGTCTTTGTTTTCACTTTTGGCTATCACAAGAAGTGCTGCTATAAATCTTTTGGAACATATTGGAACTTTTTATCTTATCAATAGCTTCTTTGGTATATATGCCCAGTAACAGAGTTTCCAATTCAAAGAGTATGGACATTTTAGTCACTTTTTTTGCATATTTCCGAATTTCTTTCCAAAACAGTTGTACCATTTCTCAGCTCTGCCAACAATAAATTAGTATGCTTATTCTTCCACAACCCCTCCAACTTTGACTGTTGCCATTTTTTGTGAAATCTCAGAGTTGTTTTGAGTTTTACATTTATCTTATTAGTGATTTGGAGTGATTTTTTTCAAGTGCTTGTGAATTCCTTGCAGTTTTTTTGAGACCTTTGTTCACATCCTATGATCATTTATCTATATGCTATTGACATGTATGACATATGGTTATTAGACCTATGTACACTCACATATACATACACATACACACACACATCCCAAACCCTTGTCAGAGAAATACCATATGAAGTTTTTTTTCTCATTTAAATACTTCCTAAATTATTCTAGATACATCGATGTTGTTTGTACAGAAGCTTTTCAGTTCTGAGTAATCAAAGTGATCTATTTTACCTTTTGTGATTGGCCTTGTTTTTTCTTTAGATAAGAATAAATCTCTCACCCATAGCTATGAGAGGTACATGATTTGTTACTTTTCTAAATTTTTTGTAGTATAATTTTTAATATTAAGGCCTCAAATCCATTTAGAATATGTTGTTGAATATGGTGCAAGATGTTGACATCTGAATCTAATTCTGCCATACAGCTTTCCAGTTTTCCAAGAAGTTTTGTTTTGTTTTGTTTTTTAACAAATAGAGAGTTTTCCCCTAGGTAACTTTTGGTTTCTACTCTATCAAACAGTGGGTTATTGAGTTTTATGTTAGTTCTCTCTTACAGAATACAGTTTGCCATAATAACCTGACCCAATCATAACATTCATCTTCGATGAGGCACAAAAGAGCTGACAAAATCATAGCTCAAAGAGCAGTCTTCAGTGTTTTGGATGAGGGATATCAACAACACCTTATGGGCAGCTAGGTGGTACAGGGCATAGAGTGCTGGGCCTAGAGTCAGAAAGACTCATCTTCCTGAGGTCAAATCTGACCTCAGATACTTCTGTGTGACCCTGGGGAAGTCACTGAACCCTGTTTGTTAGAGTTTCCTCATTTATAAAGGGAACTGGAGAAGGAAATAGCAAACCATTCTAGTATCTTTGCCAAGGAAACTCTAAATGGGATCATGAGGAATCAGACACAACTGAAACGATTGAATAACAATACTATCGCATTAGGATTGGAGTTCCAAACAATGATCCCATTCCTTTCCCTCTACAATCCCACGTGACAAAATCCAGGAAACAGATGGGGTAAACATGATCCAAAGGACATCTGGGTGAACATCAGAGAAGGCAGAACAAAAGTGAAATTAACATCAGAATATACTACAAACCACCCAGACAGAAAGAAGAAATAGATGAGGAGTTTGCAAAACAGATCACAAATTTGGCACTAACATGTAATATAGTAATGAGAGGGGATTTAAATTATCTAGACATCTGCTAGAGTTCTTTCTCTTCCAAAATGGAGTAGCAAACAATTTCTGGATATCTTAATAACTTCATGCTTCAAAAGGAAGAGAAACTAACAAAAGGAAAACCTCTTCTCTGTTTGATTCTCATCGAAAGGAAGGAACTAGTTACTGGAATGAAATGAAGTGACTACTTCATCTTAAAGGTACAGAGAGGGTGAGGAAAGCTGGAAACAATATGACATGCAACCTTAGATCTGGGGATAGTAGACTTCAAAGTGTTTAGAGGAATGATCGGTAGGATACCACATACTAAAATTCCACTGAAGAAGTTAGCTCTGAAGAGATTGTAAGAATGAAATCCTGAAGACACAAAGAGAAACAATTCTGATAAAAGGAAAGGGGGGAGTTGTCTCAAGAGAAATATGCAAATGCATAAGGAAATCACTACCACAGATTTTTTTTAATGATGTTTCAGAAGATAGAAGTAAGGCTAGGCAATAGGAAACATTTTTTAAAAGCATATCCCAATTCTTTTTTTTTAATAGAAATTAACATGATAATTTTATTGTATATTTGAAAGGAATGGCAAGTTGTGCAAAGTAGATTTGCAGTTATTCACAATCATCTTTTATTTTTTTGGAGGGAGAAGGCAGGGCAGTTGGAGTTAAGTGACTTGCCCAAGATCACACAGCTAGTAAGTGTTAACTATCCGAGACCAAATTTGAACTCAGGTCCTCCTGACTCCAGGGCCAGTGCTCTATTCACTGTGCCACCTAGCTGCCCCAGCCATATCCCAGTTCTTTAAAAATATTATCAGGTGTGCTAAAGCTCAGAAGAAGCTAGTGATAAAAGGTTGTAATAGGGAAATGTAGCGCCAATATGATATTTACAGCACCCACAATCACAATAAAGACCGTGACTATAAGTATTGTAGGACATTTGATCACAGAATATACCAGACTCTCCAGATCGAGGGTAGAACCGAAGCATTTATTTAGGCACCAGAAAACCAAATCCCCAAACCAGTAAGCTAACTTCATCATAGTACCAAAGATATTCAGAAGCCATAATAACACTGATAGCCATGCCATCCTTTAGCCTTCCCACAAACCAATACAAGATCAATATTTACTCACAAAACTCTCATCTCCTTGCCTAAGCTCCTCTGTCCCCAACTGTCTCCAACTATCTCCAACTGTCAGGTTAGTTCTCTGTCTACCAGCTTCCTTCCATCTCTGCTTCTCCTCAGCAAACTCCTCCCACCACAGGCTCCATGTGACTACATTCAGCCTATGGGGGGCAGAGATGATCTTCACAGCAGGGAAGCTTCCTGCGGGCTCTAGAGGGCAGAGTTTACTGTCACAGCAGGGGAGGTCTTCCAACTCCCTCAGAGGTCTATGAAGGGGCAGGGAAGATCTTCAAATTCCCATTTCCATTACAGGAAGTTAAGGAAAGCTGGAAATAACATGATAAGAAAACTTAGACAACCAACAACAAAAAGAAAGGCTGGTTTTGTTGTTGTTTTAGCCATGAGGGGTAGGGGGAAGAAAGGAAAATCAGATAAAGACTAGGATGACTCCTTTGAGGAGTGCCAGCATGGTAACTGATGACAGAGGAATGTTAGAGCTGCTCAAATCTTATCTCATCTCTGCTTTCTCTGACAAGGATAATGATCTTTGGACTGGAAAGGTCAGGGGGAAAAGGCTAATAGGGAGCTGAAAGACAAAGTAATTAAGATTGGAGAACAAGCATCCTGGGATTTGTAGTTCAGCGGGATAGGCGTTTCCTTCTCAGCCCTGGCACTGAGATGCACCCTGGAATTCTTTAAGGAGCACAGCTCATCTGTGAGATACAGACTGATGGAGATGAAAGAGCTGAGCAGCAGTAGTGGAGGAAGGCCTCCTCCTCAGCCCCACCCAGGACTCAATGAGCTGGAAAGAACTGGTGGCACTGTGGCAACAAATTAAGGGAGGAGATGACAGGAGGACTTTGAACCTCTCACTCCCTTCTATGGGTATCTTGCAGCAGAAGACTTAAGCTGAAATGACCAATCATACCTACCTCTTCAATAATTGAGGAAAGTTCTAATAAATTATTTGCTCTTTCCCCACCTTCCTCCCTTCATGTCTGTCCATTAAGAGAGTACCAGGCCTGCAATCAAGAAGACACATCGTCCTTAGTTCAAGAACTTTTTTTTTTGCTTTTTTTTGGAGGGGGAGGAGACAGGGCAATTGGGGTTAAGTGACTTGCCCAAGGTCACAAGGCTAGTAAGTGTTAAGTGTCTGAGGCCAGATTTGAACTCAGGTCCTCCTGACTTCCAAGGCCAGTGCTCTATTCACTGTGTCACCTAGCCACCCCAGTTCAAATCCTTTCTAAGACACTTACTAGGTGTGTGACACTGCGTAAGTCATTTAACCCTGCTTGTCTCAGTTTCCTCTGTAAAATGCTCTGGAGAAGGAAATGGTGAACTCTCTAGTATCTTTGCCAAGAAAACCCCAAATGGGGCCACAAAGAGTCAGACACAATTGAACAACGACAATTGTAATAGAGTACATAGCTGATGAAATCTTCAGAGATAAGGGAGGTAGAAAGGGAGGGCTGTGACAAGTTCTGTGCCCTGCAAAATGATCCCCATACCCACTTGTGTTACAAGAGTCAGTCAATAAACATTTATTAAATGCCTACTCTGTGCCAGGTGCTGTGCCAAGCCCTGGGGATGCAAAAAGAGCCGAAAAGTCCCCGACCTTGGAGTTTGCAACCCAATGGGGGATGCAAATCAAACACGTACATGCAAGTTATATAGTTTGTAATTACCTTGGCTAAAGTCGGCTCCTAAATTTCCCCACTATTAGCCAGCCCTGCTTGGCAGTAATAATTCTTCACAATCTGGCTTCTGACCTGATCATTCCACAGAAACTGCTCTTTCCAAAGTTATTAATGATCTTTTAGTTGCCAAATCTAGTGGTCTTTTCTCAATCCTCATTCTCCTTGACCTCTCTGCAGCTATTGGAACTATTGCTTGCTCATTTCTCCTTGATAACTCTCTTCCCTCTAGGTTTCTGGGACGCCACTCTTTCCTGGTTCTGCTCCCTAACAATTCCTTCTGTCTCCTTGGATGGATCTGTCTCCAGATTAGGCCCTCTAACTATAGGTGTCCCTCAGGGCTCTGTCCTGGGACCTCTTCTCTTCTCCCTCTGTACTCCCTCATTTGGTGATCTCATCAGCTCCCATGGATTTAATGACCATCTCTATGCTGCTGATCCTCAGATCTACCTTTCCTGCCCCAATCTCTCTGCTGACCTCCAGTCTCACATCTTCAACTTCCTTTCAGACATCTTGAACTGGGTATTCAGTAGACATCTTAAACTTTATTTGTTCAGAATAGAACTAATTATCTTTCTCCCTAAACCCTTCCCCCGCTCCTGCCTTCCCTATTGCTATAGAGGGCAACAGCATCCTCCCAGTCCCTCAGGCTCACATCCTGGATTCCTCACTGTCTCTTACCCCTCCACTCAAGCTTTTGCCAAGGTCTGTCAATTTCACTTTTGTACTGTCTTTCAAATATGCCCTCTTCTCTCCTCTGAAACTGCTGCCATCCTGGTACAGATTTTCGTCACTTCATACCTGGACCACTGCAATAACTGCTGGTAGATGTGCCTGCCTCAAATCTCTCCCCACTCCAATCCATCCTCCATTCAGCCACTAAAGTGATTTTCCTAAAGTGTGGGTCTGATTAAGTCACCTCCCTTCTCATGAAACTCCAGTGAGTCAATTGCCTCTAGGAGACAATACAGAATGCTCTGTTTGGCATTTAAAACTCTTCACAAACTATCCCCCTCCTACCTCTCCAGTCTTTTTATACCTTACTCCCCAGCATGTACTCTTTGATCCAGTGACACTGACCTCTTGGCTGTTCCTGGAAAAAGACATTCCATCTCTTAGCTACAGACATTCTCTCTGGCCATCCCCCATGCCTGGAATAGTCTTTCCTTATCTGCTCTGACTCCTGATCTCTCTGTCTTCATTTAAGTCTCAACTCAAATCCTACTTTCTACAGGAAGCCTTCCCCAGCCCCTCCTAATTACAGGGCTTTTCTCTGCTAATCATTTCCTAGTTGTTCTGTGTGTAGTACCCTGTGTGTAGCATGCTGTGTGTAGTAGGCTGTGTGTAGCATGTTGTGTGTAGAATCTTGTGTATAGGCCACAATTGTGTAGTCTTGCAGTAGTCTTTGTCTTCAAAGAGTGACTTATGCCTAAGTGACATTTAAAATAGGCATTTATAGAAATTCCTAGGCGTCTTCCCTAATGTGGACATGTCTTTGTGTCTCTTTTGAAATGCCTGCCCTTGAGGAGGCAGCCAGAAGAGCCATGTGTGCTTTGTATTACCTCCCTCAGGTATCTAGTAGGGTGTATGGGGTATTCCAAGAGGACTAGCACCTCTGAAAGAAGGGCTTGCTGGGCCCTCTTCAGGATTATTCATCAATCTTTGGTGTCCATTAGCTACTCAGCTCTCACCTATGACTCCAAGATGCTGCAGCATGTGAAGCAGTTACACCCTGGTAAATTGTATCAGCAGACAGGTTAACCAGGTAGCGGGTAACCCGTCAGTGAGTTGGAGGGATGTCTACTCCAAACATGTGAAGACTACCCCTGGTGGAATGGGTAGATAAGAACAATTTGTTCCAACAGCCATGTTTGGTCAGACATTGAAGACACCAAGGTCATCCTCTGCATCTTAGGCCATCACCAGTCATCTTGACTTTTGTTTTGCCACTGGACTTCGATAACTCTGGAAGAAAGAGGGGGTCTGACAATTTTGCTGTCTGTCAACTCTGCCTCACTTAAATTCAATTCACCCATGAGTCAAGACATCACCTGTATGTCGTGATCCTCTTCAAAAATGAAGGACAAAGAAAAACAGCAACAGTCACTGTAGCTTGGTTTGGTAGTTCCTTTGCTGGCTTAGAGACTAGTATATACGGAAAAGCCTTTCTGAGGAAAACTGGGCTGCAGCTCTTACCCTAATACTCTATCCTATTGACCTTGGGAGGGGTCTAAGTGTCCCAGGTAGAGCAAAGTAAAAAGCTTATGAGAGAACACGCATCTACCCTTGATGGGTTTGTCACTTGTTCTAGTTAAACTACATCCTGACGTACTGAAAGAACTGGTAGATGTAACTGTTGTTCAGTCATTCAGTAGCATCCAATTCTTCATGACCCTGTGGACCATAGTATGCCAGTACTGTCCATGGGATTTTCTTGGCAAAGATACTGGAGTGGTTGGCCACTTCCTTTTTCAGTAGATTAAGATAAACAAGGTTAAGTGCCTTGCCCAGGATCACAGTTAGTGAGTTTCTGAAGCTGGATTTGAACTCAGGTCTTCCTGATTCCAGACCCAGTGTGCTCTATCTGCTGAGCCACTAGATGTGATTACTGAGGCACAATCAATGATCTTTGAAAGATCATGGAGGATAGGAAAGGTACCACAGGGCTGGAAAAGGGGAAATGTCTGAATTTTTTTTAACAGGAGAAAATGGAATGTGTAAACTATAGGACACTAGAGTTTTAAGTCAATTCCTGAATAATATCTATGATATATTCTTAAAGACATGATTACTGAATATCTGGAAAAGGAAGTAGTCATTAAAATCATTTACATGGCTTCATTAAGAACAGGTCATGGGGGCAGAGCCAAGATGGCAGAGTAAAAACAGGACTCCTGTGTGGCTCTGGCTCCAACCACCTCCAATACATGTAAAAAGATGACTCTAAACAAATTTTAGAGCTACAGAACCCACAAAATGACAGAGAGAAACAAATCTCCCACTGAAGGCAGTCTGGCAGGCTGACAGGAAGGGCCTATCATACCAGGCTGGGAACCAAGCATAGTTCCACATGAACCATGCAGTTCCAGCCCCAGGGCAGCCCTGACCAGCAGCCACCAGAGCAGACTTCAGGTGAGTGAATCACCAGAAGCTGTGAGAGTTTCCAGACTTCTCAATCCATAAACGCCAAAAAGAAAAAGTTCAGTGAAGAACTCTGTTGGAACTGGAGAAGTGGCAGAGGTGTGGGAGCGTGGCTGCTTCCAGAGCTCCTGGTCTGCAGACTGTAGGGGGACCCAAGTGACCATTCAGAGGGTAATCACTCTTGCTTTGACCTGACTGGATCTGGATTGCAGTCTTAGGTAGTGGTCCTGGGGTATGTGGCCAATGTGCCAGAGCTTGTGGGGGCTGCAGAGAGGGCACCTTCCTAACAGCTCTGGCAGCTGTGAAAACCCCAGCAATCTGGGACAAAGCTCACTCCATTCTGAAAGTAGAGTTCTACCTTAGCAAAGAGCTAAAAAGTCAAGTAATTGACTGGCAGCATGAGCAAGCAGAGGAAACACAATCCAACCATAGATTCCTTTTTTGGGGACAAAAAGGATCAAAGCATGGAATGGGAGGAAGACAATGAAGTCAGAACTCCTGCATCAAAAGCTCCCAAGAAAAATATGAACTGATTACAGGCCATGGAGGCGCTCAAGAAGGATTTTGAAAATCAAGTAAGAGAACTGGAGGAAAAACTGGGAAAAGAAATGAGAATGATGCAAGAAAATCATGAAAAGCGAGTCAAAAGCCTGACTGAAGAACATAAAATCTTTAAAAATAGACTAACTCAAATGGCAAAAGAGGCCCAAA
>JAQQSV010005224.1:0-14607 GCA_028646515.1 Pseudochirops corinnae | reverse complement strand
AAAGCTAAAATCAGACTTTTAAGGTAGGTGGGGAGGTAGATTATATAGATAGGAAGAAAGAAAGAAGGCAAGAAAGAAAGAAGGTAAGAAAAAAAGGAAGGAAGGAAGGAAGGAAGAAAGGAAGGAAGAAAGAAAGAAAGAAAGAAAGAAAGAAAGAAAAGAAAAAAGGAGAAAGAAGGAAAGAAAGGAAGGAAGGAACAAAGGAAGGAAGAAAAGAAAGAAAAAGAAAAGATAAAGATAAAATATTTGGAGAGAAGGAGGAAAGGAGAGAGGAGGAGGAGGAAGACAAGGAGAAGCAGAAGCAGAAGCAGAAGCAGAAGCAGAAGCAGAAGAAGAAGAAGAAGAAGAAGAAGAAGAAGAAGAAAAAGAAGAAGAAAAGCAGAGGAGGAGGAATAGGAACAGAGAAAGAAAAGAGAGGGAAGGAAGGAGGGGAGGACACAGCATGGGCAATATTTTATACTAAGTAATCATTGAAGAATCTTTCTTTTTATGCTTTATGTTGCACTGAGACATATTGTAATCCTTTTATCCCATTTTAGATTATCTTCCTGAGTTACTTTAGCTAAAAAAGATTGACCCAAAATAGCCAAACTTCTTGTGTTGAAACTCAGGAAACCGTGTTAGACAAGTACTCAGATGAAGGACCTTTCTAGCTTTATGGATAGTATTTGGTCAAGTTCTATTAGAATAGTCTTCAAAAACCCGGCAATCTACACAACACAATGAAGTCTGGTAATAGAACTTTAATGAAGACATATAATTTTATTTATTTGCTATAACATTTTTTAGATTAGTAAAAAAAAAAAAATTATTTATATCCCAAGCATTTATTGTACAATCCTGTACATGATAGCCTACGGCCATATTAAATGCTGGTTAAATTGAATGGGATTATGTTAGTAAATAGAATAGCTCTGATTTAAATAGTTTGTTTTACCAAACTAACACATGAACAAAAAATGTCAGAAACAAAGAACAGTAGAAATTTTCCACAAGGAAGATCCTCAGCATTTTGAAAAGACTTTTTGTTAAACTTTTGGGAAAATAAGGACAAGAGTCACAGGCTAAGCAGACAGACATAGGTTGCAATCTGCAATTTGGGAAAGAATATCTGTACCAAAGAGGTAACAGCTAAATTTTCACTTTCTTTTATTTTGTATTTTTTTTCTGACCCTTAAAGAGATCTTACGATGCCAATATATGGAAGCAGAGAGGTGAGCAAAGCGGGCATTCCATAGCATTTCTAATTAGTATAACTCTCATCTGTTTCCATTTTAAAAAATTAAATATCAGAAACCTTCAACACAGAAAGACAAATTAATTGAAAATCTGTATTACATTTATTGAGATCAGATAAGAAGATTATCTATGTCAGTGGATATTCAGTTGTTCAGTTGGTTTTCAGTTGTATCTGACTCTTTGTGACCCCATTCAGGATTTTGTTTGGAGAGATAATAGAGTGGTTTTCCATTTCCTTCTCCAGTCCATTTTACAGATGAGAAAACTGAGGCAAACAGGGTAAAGTTAATTGCCCAGGATCACACAACTAGTAAGTGTCTGAGTGCAGATTTAAATTCAGGAAAATGATTTTTCTTGACTCCAGGCTCAGTACTCTATCTACTGTAGCTGTTGCTATAGGTCTTAGCAAATACATTAATGTAAAATAATTTTAGAAGTTTTGGTAGCTTCATAATACATACATATATGTATCTATGTAGGTATCTATATGCCTGTGTAACTGGACTTGTTATTTCATTAATATAGACAACTTGTGTGAAGGGATTACCTATGCCAATGTAATAACTTGCCAGAGAAATATTGCATATGTTAGAGAAAAATGAATACACATAATGAATGCACATAATATGCTTATATACATGCATTTGTATGTATATATGATACACATATGTATTTTGTTTTTGCCTGTTTCTGAGGTAAAATTTTACTTAAATTTTTAAACCACACTAGAATCTTAATAATCAACAATAAGTCAGTATGAGCTAGCTCCAGTATACTCCCTTAATTCTTTTTTTATTTGTTTGTTTAAAACCACACTAAGCTTTTTGGGATACCTTGTATATATGCATATATATAAATTTGTTGCATGTGCCTATATCTTTGGCCTCACAAAAAATTGTGTCTAACATAGTGTGCTGGAGTCAGCTTCTACTGTGTTGTCAGAGCTAATTATTAAATTATCAGTGTAAACCATCACACTTCCGAAAATGGTAAACACTACAAATGTAAAATCAGTTTATTATATTGCTGTTTCTCTTGACTTAACAAAGTGATATGGAAAATATTGATAATTCATATTACACTTAAAACTATGTTATAATGCCCCCCCCCAGATCTGATTGTTAAATATTTGCCACCACTCTGCTAACACAGAAACTAGACTCTGCAGTATGTCAAAAATAAAACTACAACCCCAAAACAAAGTTCACTCCAGATTTTCAATTGGCTTCCTGGTCAGGTCATTTGAAAGAGTGAAACTAGATTTGGATGGTAGACACAAGAGGTATTTGAGTGTCCAAAGTCCTACATACAGGATTCCTCTTTAGTCATGAATATTTAGACTTTGCAGTCTCATTTCAGAGACTTCTCATTATTTAAATAGAACTATTTTTTTTCATTTAATGGATTTTTCATTTAATAAGAAATTCTCATTATACTAAATTGCGTGCAACCTGAAACTTTATCATTTAAAACCATCCTCTCTCTTTACCCCTGACTGATCTTCTCTAAGTTTCTACTTCATTTGCATTTTTCTTTTTGGTCACTGAGAAGCTCCAAAATGAAGTCAAGTTCATTATATGCTTCATTATCAATATTACCATAGCACTATTATATTCATTTACTCCAGTGACCTTTGATATTTCCAGTTCAGTATTGCTGGGGAGAGAGTTAGAACATCTTCAGCTTAATGATCATGGAGTACTTCAGCACCTGTGACTTTGGTCTTATAGGCAAAGTATCTGAAGGGGCTGTCCAAGAATAATAATTATTTTCATTTTTTTCTGTCTCTACTGTACTGGAGAGTTTGAATAATCTTGAAACACATAAATATATGAGTATAGCCATGTGTCTGTATATGTATATAAATATATGTGCATAAATATATGCATGAACACAAAAATAAATGTTAGATACAGATGATATAGAGATATACATATAGAATTTTCCTCCATAAGTCACAGAGGAGATTAGAGTTGATCCAGATGGTTAGTAGCAATTGCTTTTCTGAAAGTTCACTTTGTTCTAGACTTAGTACGTTCTAAGTCAATTTATTCAACTCAACTAGCATTTATTAAATATTCCTAAAACAAACAAAAAAGAAATAGTCTGCCCCTTACATTCCACCAGGAAAGGAGCAAAACAGGATGTATATTAGTATGCAAATATTAAATATATGTAAATTAATTCAAAAATAATTTGAGAGTGAGATAGTACTCACATGTGTTGGTAATTAATCAGATAGAGTCTCCTTTAGAAGGCTCACTTGAGCTAATCCTGAAAGTAAGTTTAGAATTCAAAAAGATGGAGTTGAGAAGTAAGGGAAAAAATTCCAGAATATTCCTGACTCTACTGAAAAAAATGTTAATAACCAACTGCATAGCAAGAAAAATTAATCAGAATTATGTCCCACAACATTTATTGAGAGCAATTAAGAAGAATATCTATATTAGCATATGAGCAGCTGAAGAATAATTACCTTAGGTAGGATTATTTCCATGACTAATTACATAGTGTGGACTTAATTGCTGAAAACTACAATAAAAACAGTATATAGTCAGGGTGATATAAAGGCACAATTGTTGCTGAAAACATTATAGTTAATTAGAATTTAAATAAAAGAATTGGTTGGAGATTTTTAACTGTTATCCTCAAAGCTGTAAGAATTATTTAATTCCCGAAGCTAAACTACTAACCCAAATCAGGGATGGTATGCAGTAAAGGTCCATTACTGATCAAAAATCAGTTAGAAAGTTAGAGATAGTCAAAGAGAAAACTTGATTTTGTTGTATTTTTCCCCATTGGGAGCTGGAGGGAACAGGGGAAATAACTTTGTGTCATATTCATACAATTTTCTTCAACTACATAAAATTCTCAGTGGCACAACATTCCACTAACTAGAACTGCTTATTAATTGACATATCTACACATGTACAGAAGTTATTCTGAGGTAATACAAGAACTATACTAGCTTTTTAGTTAGCAGAGAAAGATTGGATTCTCTTTGGTATATCTTTCATCCATATTCTGCTATTTCCTAATATTTTGAAAACTGACAATCCATGTATCATGGATCTACTTTAATATTGAACCATATGTGTAATGTGCATTAAAGCTATGGTAATTATTAAATTGATTTAACTTGAATGTCTTAGTTTCTGATTATAACAGATAATACAAAGATCACTGTGTAGGTCACTACTCCATAATAAAGGTCATTTCACCATAAAATAATGTTTTCTCCCCTTTCCTAACATAACTGATTTTTAATAAAATATCTGGAAGGCCAAAACTCAAGTAATTTATGATGGCATCAGAGGCCCAAGATGTGTGTATTGCCTCCTTCACAGTTTTCTTCTGTTGACTCTTATATATTTGGTAAACCACATAAGGTTCCAGAAGAAAAAAAATTATTTTTTTGTATTAAAATCATATAAAAATACTCTCTTCACTCCTACATGTTTGCCTCTCTGTGTGTGTCTCTGTCTCTGTCTCTCTTTTTTTTTTTTTTGAGATTCTGTTTATTTCAGATTTGATGTTGTAAGGGAAAATGTTTCTGATGTGTTTTACATTTTATGGTTTGACTTCACAACAGGGAACAGCTTATTAGTGGGTGGTGGGACTGTGATACTAGACGTGACTGAGCCAAGATGCATTTAAATACTAGAGTTAACTTTAGCTCCTCTTCAGGCACAGATTCCTTGGATTGAAGTGAAAAGGAAGCTGTGTATAGGGAGGAGGAAATTAAACCATATAATATTAAATGGAATAGCTTGACCTGAGATTTCACTTTGACAGCATTCCTGGCTTTTCCCTTTTCTTGCTTTTTTACTAAATAAGTTGCTTATTTTCCTGACATTTAATATCTCCTTCTACAATGGAAAAAATACTATTTCTACCTTGCAGAATTTCTGTAAAGCCCTATAGTTTGGATTTATGTACCATAACACCTACAACAAGGGTTGTGAAAAATAGTGATAAGTATAGGCTGGGCTCAGACAAAACTTAATGCCTAGATTGAAATTGAAAACAAATCACCTTGCTTGGCATTCACAATGCCAGATACATATATCTAATTTTAAAGATCCAGAAGTTGATTTGAAAGTTTTACCCTTTTGAGGCCTAAAATTTCTAATTTGTAGGAGAAATAAAATAATGGATCTTTCTTCTCAGTGCCCTTTCTCCCTTCCTTCTCTTCTAAACTGTAGTTTTCACAATTACCAGTTACTTTGAACTTTGGTACACAAGTAGAACTTCAGGAAGAATATTAGTAATAGAGTCACAGTTTAGGGGAAAACCACAGTGTCTGGTTAATGATGCCCATTCATGGACTAATAATCAGAATATGATTCACAATAGATTTTTTTTATGAAGTAAATGTGTTACCTTAGGTTCTTTTATATGATTTACACAAACTACATGCATGCCAAACATGTATGTTTGATTATATGTACCATATGCACATTGCATGTATATATGCATGTATACTAATGGGAAATACATGTTAATATGTGTGTATATGCAAACATAAAAATGTACATACTCATATAAATATATAAGACATAAACACATGCATATGAAGAATATATATAGCACATGTGTGCTTACAGAAACATATATGATGCGTATGATGACTTTCTAAGTGAATATATACTATACTTCCCTATGAGAATTTAATTTACTGGAAAATATTTCATGCAAGAGAATATAAATACAGAATGGTCAGGTATAGAAAAGAACTAGGACATAACTAATATAGCCATGCTTCCTGTAGTGAGGTTTTCCTATTATGAAATCATGATGTCCTAACTTTTTTTCTTTTAAGTTTTAGGCTTTCAACTGTTGTACATGAAAATTAATCTGTCTAATCTCATTTTTTATCTCTAGCTTTGTTAATTATCACCATGCCTTTACAATATAACTTAAAATGAATTTATATATAACATCAGAATGTGGAGTGCATTTTGATAGATTTCTCCACATTTTGTACCAAAAAAGCATATTAACAAAAACAAAAAGGATTGAAAATTTTTTTCTTTATAATTATTTTAATGGTTTTGTAGATAAATATTTATTTTCTTCTAAAGAAGCAACACTTTTCTGTCTTACAATTTACTTTTATTTTAAAACAGATTTTGGCTATTCCTTATGATTGTGTCAGTAAAATACCAACACATCTAACTAATTTAGTTTTTAAAGTTATTCAATACAGTTTTAAAAAATTCAATATTTTACATAATGTAGACAAATAATTGATTACTATACCTTCTCATGTTTCACTTTTTCAGTAGAAAGTTATTATTTATGATCATGAAAAGCATTTTATGTACCTTAAAGGGAAATTTTCTATTAATCATTCATAATTTAAAAATTCTTATATTTACCACCTTGAAAACTTTTTATCAGCATTTGTCAAGTTCACACAAATGTAAATCTACAGAATGCTTTAACAAGATTTCTCATAAAGGGAAGAAATGAAATGAGAATAGTTTGCCCAAATCTCCCTAATTTGCATAATCATAGCAGTGAGTAAGGAGAATAATTGTATTCTAATGTTTGGAATCTAAGTAGTGTGCTATATTAGCTTGAATATTACTAAAATAAAAGGATAAACCAATATTGAAATGAACCACTATAGTAGCACTACTCATTTGCAGTTGTATGAACTTCTAGAGATTTGGAGTCAGGAGTCCAGTATCTTATCTCTGCTACTTTCTCAATTGTTTCTTTGTTCAAACCTAATTGTTTACATCAGTTTCTCATGAGGATAACCAAGTAGAGTGGAACCAAGATGGTAAAGAAAGGCAGTTTTACAGTCAAGTCCTCCCAACATTCTGCTTAAAATGCTTTCTTTAATGTAGGTATGCCATGCTGGGGTGGTCCTTTGCCATTGATGCCTGTGACACAGCATGTATTCCAAACCTCTTCAAATAGACCTTGAAAGCATCCTTGTTTTTCTTCTTTTGACATCAACATGAGTGTTTGCTTTGTGTGAGTTCTCTGTAAAAAAGTCTTTTAGGCAAGCTTACTTTTGGTACTCAAACAACATGGTCTGCCAACCAGTGTTGTTCTCTGTACAGTAGAGTTTGAATGTTTGGTAGTTTAACTTGAGAAAAGACCTCAGTGTCTGATATCCTGTCTTTTCAAGTGATCTTCAGAATCTTTCTAAGACAATTCAAATAGAAGCAAATCAGTTTCCTGGCATGCCATTGGTATGCTGTTCAAGTTTCATAAGTATTCAACAATGAGGTCAGCATGACACCTCTGGAGACCTTCAGTTTGGTAGGCAGTCTAATAGCTCTTCTCTCACAAACTTTCTTTTGGAGACTAACAAACACTGAGCTGACTCTGTCAATGTGTGCTTCAACTTCATCATCTATGTGTCCAAACCTGCAAAGTATACTGCCAAGGTAAGTGAACTTATCCACAACATTCAATATTTCTCCATTTGTTGTGACCGATGGTTTCCTGTGTGAATGGTATGGTGCTGACTGGTAGAGAAACCTGTGTTTTCTCAGTGTTATTGGTAGGCCAAAATTAACACAGGGAGCAATCCATACTTTCTTGCATTTCAGCCTCAGAGGTTACATTGAGTGCCCTTCCATCCACAAATAAAAAATCATGTATCATCTCTCCCTCTACTTTAGTTTTGGCTTATAGCCTCTCCAAATTTAATAATTTTCTTTCAGTGTGGTAGCTGATCTTGATGTCATTTTTGTCCTTATTGAAGGTGTCTTACAACATTGCTGAAAATATCATTCTAAAAATAATTGGAGCAGAGACAGGCCCTGATAATATAACCAGGTGAGAGGTCCCTGGAAGAGGCAAGCTGATCCACCAGCCACAAGGGCCATTCCCAGCCTTATTGCCACAGGGAGGGGATCAGATGGAGCTGGATAATAGACAAAGGCAGGGAGCACAGCAGTGGCAGCAGCTGCTCCCAAGACTATCTGTCCACAGCCTGGAAATTTAAAAACCCCCTATCTGAACTTCCAGGCACCAGCATGACAAAGTCAACCCCAACTGCTCCAATCTCACCCTCTGACCTGAAAACACAGTAATTATTGCCCCAGAGGAAAATTTTAAGCAGTAAAGGCTTAGAAACCCCAGAAAGGCATGGCTAAGGTCCTTCCTCAAAATGGGAAGAAAGCATGCTACAAAGACAAAGACAAAGACTCTGGAGTTCTATTAAGGTGAGAGGGAAGAATCAAACTTAGAAGAAGAGAGTATTGACTCTACACCTAATGCTGAAGCCTTAGCAGGGACTATGACCTGGTCTCAGGCACAGAAAGCATTCCCAGAATAGCTCAAAAAGAACTTTGAAATCTCTGTTAGAGAGGTAGAAGACAAAATCAACACCTCTTATAAAAACAAAATTGAGTAATTAGAAAAAACATTGCAATGAAGAGAACAGCTCCTTAAAAGGTAAGTTGTGCAAACTAAAAATGAAAACTGAGCATATGGAAAAGGAGCTTCAAAAACTAACTGAGGAGAATAATTTGCTAAAAACTAGAATCAAACAAATTGAAGCCAATGACTCTAAGAGGAACCAAGAATCAGTCAAACAAAACATCAAGACTGAAAAATTAGAAAAAGTGGTAAAATATCTCAATGAAAAAATAACTGACCTGGAAAACAGATCCAAGAGAGACATTCTGAGAATCATTAGTCTCCCAGAAAATCATGATGAAAAAATGAGTCTGGACAATATCTTCCAAGAGCTCATCAAGGAAAACTGCCCTGAGATCCTAGAACCAGAGGATAAAATAGAAATCAGGAGAATCCACCAGACACCTCCTGAAAGAGATCCCAAGTTGAAAAGTCTGAAAAAAGTTGGGGCCAAACTCCAGAACCATCAGGTAAAGGAGAAAATTGTACAAGTTGCCAAAAAGAAACAATTCAGATATCATGGAACCACGGTAAGGATCACACAGAATCTAGAAGCCTCAACTTTGAAAGATCAGAGGAACTGGAATATGATTTTTCACAAAGCAAAAGAGTTCAGGCTACAATCAAGGATCACCTATCCAGAGAGACTGAGCATAATCTACCAGGCAGGGTGATGGTCATTCAGTGACATAACAGAATTCCAGATGTTCCTGATGGAAAAGTCAGAGCTCAATAGAAAATGCAACCTTCAATTACAAGACCCAGGAGAGACATAGGTAAACATGGAAACATACGCACTCACACAGACACACACACACACACACACACATAACTTATTATTTAACAAGAGCAAAGTGTTTTCATCCCTATATGGGAAGCTGATACCTGTTAATATCATGAACTCTACACCTATGGCAACATCTAAAAGGGATATAGATAAATAGTGTGGGTATAACTTATGCAAAATGATGATAAAAAATCCTTATTAAGGGACTGCAATGGAAGAAGAGGAAAGAATGAAGCAGAAAAGTGCAAATTATGCTACACAAAGAGACATAAAACAATATCATAGAGGGAAAGAAGGGAGGGAGGTGACCATTGTATAATCTTTTCCCTCACTTGTTCTGGTGCAAGGAGGGAATAACACAACCAATTAAATACAGGACTCTATCAAGAAAAGACATAAAACTTATCATAATAGAGGGAAAGAGGGGAAGGAGAGGAGCATTGCATGAGATCTATTCTCATCAATCTTGTTTTAAGGAAGAAATAACATACAACACTGAGTATAAAAATCGATCATATCCTACAGGCAGTAGGAGGGGGGAAGGGCCACAAAAGAGGGTGGTTTAGAATGGAAGGAAGAAGGAGTAAGGGAGAAGGGTAGGAAAAGGGAGGGGGAAGGATAAGAAGAGAATACTGAGGGAGGTGGCAGTCAAAAGGAAAACTTTTAAGAAGAGGATGGGAGAAGGGGAAAAATAAAAGCATAAACAGGGGAGGGAATAGGATGGAGGGAAAGACACGGATAGTAATCATAATTCTGAATGTGAATGGGATGAACTCTCCCATAAAACAGAGGCAGATAGCAAAATGGATTAAAAACCATAATGCTACAATATACTGTTTTCAAGAAACACATCTGAAACACTGGGATACACACAGGGTAAAGATAAAAGGCTGGAGTAAAATATATCATGCCTCAGGTAAAGTAAAAGAAGCAGGGGTAGCAATCTTTATCTCAGACAAAGCAAAAACAAAATAGATCTATTTGAAAGAGATAAGGGAGGAAACTATATCCTGCTAAAAGGCACCATTGAAAATGAGGCAATATCATTACTAAACATTTATGCACCAAGTGGTGCACCATCTACATTCCTAAAGGAGAAATTAAGGATGCTAGAGGAAGGAATAGATTCCAAAACTATACTATTGGAGGACTTCAATCTGCCCCCCCCCACCCCGCTGAGATTAGTAAATCTAACCTCAAAATAAATAAGAAAACTTAGACTTCAGACTCCTAGATCAGAACTGATCGGATCCCAGCAGTTTTCCCAACCATGGGTTTGGAACTTTACCTGGACTTTATCTTCCAGCTCTGCCACTTGGTCTACCTCTTCACCAAGGTTTATCACATCCCCTTCAAGCTGAAGACCAGGGAGCTGTTCCAGGAGCAGCATATGACTGATGATTTTGCCAAAGTGAACAGCCTGAAGAGGGTGCCAGCCATGAAAGATGGAGAGTTCACCTTGGTGAAAAGTTTGGCCATCCTGCACTACCTGAGTCAGAAATACAACACCCCAGTCTGCTGGCACCCTCCAGACCTGCAAGCCTGGGCACGATTTGAAGAATATCTCTCCTGGAATGGTGATTCCATTCAGGTCATGTTTGGCTTAATGCTATGGATTCAGGTGCTGGGCCCTGTCATTGATGTCCACATGCCCAAGGAGAAAGAGGACAGGAACAGAGCCTCCATGATGCAATCCCTACAACATCTGGAGCAGAAGTTCCTGCAGGACAAGCTCTTCCTCACTGGTGACCAGATCTCCTTTGCTGATCTGGTGGCACTGCAAGAGCTGATTCAGACCTTTTATGCTGGTTTTGATGTCTTCAAGGACCAGCCCAAGCTGGCAGCTTGGTGTAGGTGTGTGGAGTCCACCTTGGGGGAGAAGCTATGCCAAAAGACTTGGGAAGCTATCCGTAAACTTTGTGCTGAGCCCAAGTTCTCTTGGATATGCAGGAGAGGATGCAGTTACATCTTTCAAAGATCCCCTAATACAAAAATTTCTCCCTAGGTCAGAATCCTCAGAAAGAATGAGCCCCAGTGATGACGAGCACAGTGCAGACAGATGCATCCATGGCTACCATCTCCTCCATCAACTCATGAACAGCATCCACATACCTACATGCCTGCATTTGTGCACACTAGCACACATCTGGATACGTTAAATAATTCCCCCCTTACAGACAGCAACAAATTCCTATCCATACAGAGGGAGAGATCAGTGAACCAACTAAAAATTCTTTAAGAAAACGATCTCAGTTGTCTGGGATCCTCAGCCTGGATCTGGGAATTAATAGGCTTTAAACAAACAAATGTAAAATCATATGAAAAAAATATAATCTCAGAAAGGAAAAAAATAAGCAAGAAAGAAGTTAAGGAGGTAAATAGAATCTTAGAGAAGATATGGTAGAACTCTTGAGAAAATTGAATGGGGATAAAAAGGAATATACCTTCTTCTCAGTGGTACATGTCATATACACAAAAATTGACCATGTCCTAGGGCATAAAAATTTCACAATTCAGTGCACAAAGGCAGAAATATTAAAAGCATCCTTCTCAATAAAAATGCAATAAAAATTACATGTAATAAAGGGCCATGGAAGGATCAATGGAAAACTAACTGGAAACTAAATAACTTAATCCTAAAGAATGAGTGGGTCAAAAAAGAAATTATAGAAACAATCAGCAACTTCCTTCAAGAGAATGACAATAATGAGACAATTTACCAAAACTTGTGGGATGCAGCAAAGACAGTTCTTAGGGGAAGTTTTATATCCCTGAATGCATATATGAATAAATTAGAGAACATGGAGATCAATGAATTGGGCATACAATTGAAAAAGCTAGAAAAAGAAAAAAATGAAAATACCCAATTAATTACTAAATTAGAAATAATGAGAACCAAAGGAGAGATTAATAAAATTGAATTCAAGAAAACAATTGAATTAATAAATAAAAATAAGAGCTGGTATTATGAAAAAGCCAATAAAATGATAGACCTTTAGCCAATGTGATAAAAAAAAGAAAGAACAAAATCAAATTACGAATATCAAAAATGAAAAGAGTGAATACCTCCAATGAAGAGGAAATTAAAATAATAATTAGGAATTATTTTTCTCAATTGTATGCACATAAATTTGACAATCGTAGTGAAATTGATGAATTTTACAAAAATACAAGTTGCCTAGACTAAATGAAGAGGAAGTAAACTACTTAAATAACCCCATCTCAGAAAAAGAAATTGAACAAGCCATCAATGAACTCCCTAGGAAAAAATCTCCAGGGCAAGATAGCTTTACTAGTGAATTCTACCAAACATTTAAAGAGGAATTGACTCCAATACCTTACAAACTATTCAAGAAAATTGGAGAAGGAGTCCTACCAAATTCTTTTTATGAGAAAAATATGGTACTGATACCTAAAGCAGGAAGAGACAAAACAGAGAAAGAAAACTACAAACCATTTTCTCTTATTAATATAGATGATAAAATTCTAAATAAAATATTAGCAAAATGACTACAACAAATCAACATGAGAATAATACACTTTGATCAGGTAGGATTTATTCCAGGAATGCAAGGGTGGTTCAATATCAGGAAAACTATCAGTGTAATCGATCACATCAACAACAAAACTAGCAGAAACCATATGATTATCTCAATACATGAAGAAAAAGCTTTTGAAAAAATACAACATCCATTCCAATTAAAAACACTAGAATGTATAGGAATAAATGGAGTTTTCCTTAGAATAATAGGTAGCATCTATTTAAAGCCATCAGTGAGTATTATATGTAATGGGGATAAGCATTTCCAATATGATCAGGGGTGAAACAAGGATGTCCACCATCACCCCTCTTATTCAATCATGTACAAGTATCAAAGGAATAAAATTAGGCAAAGAGACTAAGCTATCATTCTTTGCAGATGATATGATGATATAATTGGAGAACCCTAGAGAATCAAGTGAAAAACATCTTGAGACAATAAATGAATTTAGCAAAGTTGCAGGATATAAAATAAACCCACATAAATCCTCAGCATTCCTATTTATTTCTGACAAAGTCAAACAGCAGGAGAAAGAGAAACACCATTTAAAGTTACTCTAGATATTATAAAATATTTGGGAATCTACCTGCCAAAGCAAACCTAGTACCTGTATGAACACAACTACAAAACACTTTTCTTTTTTTCTAAATTAATTTGTTTATTTTCTTGTTTATATCATTCATTTCCATGAGATTTTGAAATTTTCTCTCCATCTTTCCCCTACCCACCACCCCAAAACAGCCCTATCCCACTGTATAACCCCTCCCCCTATCTGCTCTGTCTTATGTCCTCTCCAATTGCCCCTCTGACTTTCCAGTAGGGCAAGGGGGATCTCACTACTCTAGTGCCTGTATATCTCAATTCCCAGTTGCATGTGGTTAATAATAACAATTATTATTATAATTATTATTATATATGTATATATATAAACATATTTTTTTAACATTTGATTATAGAACTTTTTAATTCTATATTCTTTCCCTTTCTCCCTTGTCACCCACGCCCACAGGAAAGACAAGCAATTCAATACAGGATGTACATGTGTAGTTACGCAGAACATCTCCACAATGGACATATTGTGAGAGACTGATTATAGGTCCATCCTTCCTACCCTGCCCCAAGTCTTGTCCTACTCTCTACCCTGTCCTTGTCCCTTTACAAAAATGTGTGCATCCAGCAACCCTCCCCTCACCACTTCCCTTCCCTCCATCATCCCACCTCTCTTCCCCGTGCCCCCAACATTCCTGTGTGGCAAGAAACCCAGTTTAGAATTTATGTCTTTTCATTCCTAAGCCAAATTCAATGAGAGAAAAGTTGACCCTTTCCCTTTTGCCTTCCTATTCTTTCCCTCCTTTGTAACAGTTATCCCTTGCCTCTTCTATATGAGATGATTAACCCCATTCTGTCTCTCCCTGTCTCCTCTCATTCTATTCCTCCCCCATCTCAGAATTTCACCTTTTAAAGTGTCATCCCTTCCTATTCAATTGATCCTGTGCCCTCTATGTACACATATATACACATACTTAGATATGTATTTATACACACACACACACATATATATATACCTTCCATTATAGACATATGTGCATGTATTTATATATGTATATATATACATTTGTATTCCCTTCACCTATCCTCATACTGAGAAAAGTT
>JAQQSV010005223.1:0-14608 GCA_028646515.1 Pseudochirops corinnae | reverse complement strand
ATGCTTAAAGATATCCTTAATTTCTGTCTCTGAAAATTGCCTGTTCATATTCTTTGCCCATTTGTCAATTGGGGAATGACTTGTATTCTTATAGATTTTACTTAATTCTCTGAATATTTTAGAAATGAGGCCTTTATCAGAGACACTGGTTGTAAAAATTCTTTCCCAATTTCCCACTTCCCTCTTAATCTTGGTTACATTGGCTTTGTTTGTACAGAAACTTTTCAATTTAATCTAATCAAGATTATCCATTTTGCATTTTATATTGCTCTCCAACTCTTCTTTGGTTGTAAAGTCTTTCCTACTCCATAAATCTGACAGGTATACTATTCCTTGCTTCCTCAGATTACTTACAGTATCAGTCTTTATACCTAGATCGTGCACCCATTTAGACTTGACTTTGGTGTACAGCGTTAAATGATGGCCTATGCCCAGTTTCTGCCATACTGTATTCCAATTTTCCCAGCAGTTTTTGTCAAATAGTGAGTTCTTATCCCAAAAACTGGGGTCTTTGGGCTTATCAAACAGTATATTACTATAATCGTTGAGTACTGAGTCTTTTGTACCCAATCTATTCCATTGATCCACTACTCTATGCCTTAGCCAGTAACAAGCAGTTTTGATGACTGCTGCTTTATAACAGAGATTAAAATCTGGTACAGCTAGGCCACCTTTCCTAGCATTTCTTTTCATTAATTGCCTTGATATTCTGGACCTTTTGTTCTTCTGAATGAATTTTGTAACGATTTTTTTCTAGTTTTATAAAGTAATTTTTTGGTAGATTGATTGGTATGGCACTAAATATGTAATTTAATTTAGGTAAAATTGCATTTTTATTATATTAGCTCGACCCAGCCACGAGCAATTTGATGTTTTTCCAATTAGTTAGATCTGATTTTATTTGGGTGAAAAGTGTTTTTTGTAGTTGTGTTCATAAAGGTACTGGGTTTGTTTTGGCAGGTAGATTCCCAAATATTTTTTAATGTCCACAGTAACTTTAAATGGGGTTTCTCTTACTATCTCTTGCTGTTGGACTTTGTTGGAAATATATAGGAATGCTGAGGATTTATGTGGGTTTATTTTACCTACCTTTTAAAGTATGAAATTGTCATCAAGAAAAATGAGGAAACCATCAGCTGCTCTGCTTTTGTCAGAGAGAGCCCTAGATGTCCACATAAATGAGATCCCTCATCATTACTATGTCACAGCTCCTTGTCCATTAGTGATCTACTTCCCAAACTCATCATCTATTTCCTTTTTCTGTCCAGGTGGTCTATGGCCTACTCCAACATCAATATTGCTTCTATTAACTTATTTCATTGATCTTCCCTCAAATGTTCTCTACCACATTTCCACTCCTCTGGTACCAGGATTTGTCACATAAATAACAACAATAATAGGTAATATCTACATCTATCTAACTGTCTGTCTATCTATCTATTGCTCCTATTATATGCCAGGTATTCTGTTAAATACTTTATAAATACACGAGTATGTGTCCTTTTTGTAAATGTCGGTCTGTCTTATCTCCTTTGTTCCTTTTGAATTAGCTATACCTTTCCAGAGACATATTCTAGTCATGGGTCCCATACTACCACATCTTAGTTATACCCATGAGGTCAGGTTTGCTTCCTTGTGTGAGGATATCAATTTTGATTTATTCATTATTCATACTTTATGCTTTTGTGTGTAGACATTTGACACTATGAACTTTATTGCTGGCTCCTTTCTTGGATTTTGTGTTGCTACTGCTATTTTTCCTTTTTATGTCGCAGCTCCTTTTTATAGTAACTAGTTTGGTAGATAGGCATAGCTTTCTTCCTCTTTTTTTCCTTTCCAAAGCTGGGGCTTTGGGCTCTAAAGATAGTGCTCTATCCATTTTACCAGCCTGGTCTTTGAATTCCTAGTCTAGCCTTCTTTCTATAATATGGCAATGACATGGAAAATAGTTCAGAATTAAAGGCTGGACACATTTGCTGATCTTACTGGGATGAAAGGAGTTTGCAGGGTGGAAAGAGTCCAGAGTAGTGGCTCATTTATTTGACTGAATTGTCCATGAAAGGGAACCAGGATATCATTCTATTATTTTGGAACTTTCACAATACCATAGTCTTATTGGAAGGAATTAGTCCTGTTTAGATTTCTAGGTTGCTCCCAAGAGGTGTGTACCTTAAGGCCTTTGGCCTATAAGCAGCCCCAAATTCCTTAGTGTCACCAGAATCAGATTAAAATAAAATTGGGAAATGTTTAACAGAATAAATAAAAATATAATATGCCACAGATAATGTTAATTTATGATTTTCTAAGTCAATGTGCTGTCCACAGTGATTTGAGTTTAATATCGCTGCAAGTGGATGAGGGCCTATTTTTGAGGTGAAAGAAGTCCATTTTTCTCCACTGTATGGGTACCATCTGGGCCTCTGTTTCCACACTGGAAAAGTGGAGGGCTTAGCAGTATGGGACAGATGGCAACCTTGGGCTTCACAAACTCTGGAAGGACAGTGATGATTATAATACAAGACTTTTTCTTTCCTGATGTTTCTGTTGCCTGTATATTTATTTCCTGCTCGGACATTGCTTTGGAGGTAGTAGGGGTGTAAGGGAGAGGGAAATGTTCCGGTGCGCTTCTCAGGTACTACTCAGAGAGAGATTTTACGTGGATTCTAGGTGGACTTCAGAGGACTTAATGTTTAGGCACAGAAACTGTTTCCAAAAGTCTCAGAATGAACTGGAGGTTCATATATTTGCAAATAATTCTGGCTGCTAGTATGGAAAGTGCTATTATCCCTACTTTGGTCCTTCAGGTTTTTTATTTTACCTTTTTTTTTTAGTTCAAGGGAAAAGAGAAAACTAAGAAGACTGCATCATGCAGCTATTCATGTTTCTATGAAGTACTATACCTTCTTTCCTTATCATCCCAGTTCTCTGGTAGGAAGTAGGAAACTGAGAAGTCTGCCTAATTCTTAGTTGGGCTCTACCGGGCAGGCTAGGCTAGACCCTTTGCTTCTAGAACTGACGTTGAAATTAGGGGATTGAAGTAGATCTCAAGGTCCTTTCAAATCTTCATTTAAAAAAAAATGGTAACGGGGTGGGGGGGAGGAGAGATGAGGCAGAGAGACCATTGACAACGTTGGTGCAGAGGCGAAAGAAAGAAGGCTTAAATTGATGCCTGGGTGGGGGGAGGGGGAGGAAATAACAGAGAAAAAGAGAGTTACAGATGAGGAAAAACAAGGCTTCTCTGTCCCCTGTCCCATTCTTGGACCGTATAGCTTTGACACCAGTCTTCCTAGTGCGTTAATGATGTCCTGCCCTTTTCCCTTCTATTTTCTGGTCCCTCGTTCTACTCCTCTGTCCTGATCTAGATTAAAATGCCACGTATACTCCAGTTTGCGGAGGCTCAGGTGCGGATTTTACGGCGGGCTCACTTAGATTCTTCCTCCCTCCCCTTCCCTCGTGCGGTCCGCCCCGCCCCTTGGCCGGACCAGCCAGCAGCGTTGAGTAGACGCTGCTTGGACACCCGCAACTCCAAACCTTTATAGGCGGGGAGAGGGTAAAAGGGAGGAAGAGAGATGGAGAAAAAGGGACAGGTGGAGGGAGAGGAACAGAAATGAGAACTGGGAGGTAGGAGAATAGAGTAGGAAGGTCAGAGAGAATCGAGAAAGGAGAGGAAAAGAGGAAGAAAGGAAGAAAAAAAAGGAAAGGGGAGGGAGGGAAGCATTAGGGAGGGACAGAGGGAAGAGGAAAGGGGTTGGGGCTTATTCGGCTGCAGCGGCAACAGCTGCAGCCGCCGCCGCTCCTCCAGCCTCCAGCTCGCAGGGCCGGTTGCAGAGAGTCCGCGGTCTCCGCTCCCAGTAGCCAGGCTTGGGAGCTCGCCTCATCTCACGGCCGCTGCGCCTTGACTCGGGAGAAGAACCGGTCAGCTTGGAAACGCCCAGGAAGGTAAGTGATGGGGAGCGGGGAGAGGCGGCTCAGGAATAAAGGGTCCCCTGAGCTTGGTCCCAGACTAACTTTGCCCTGCTCCCCTGCCCCCTACACTTGCCCTTGCAGCCTCTCTCAGGTTCATTCCGCGATCCAGGATGCGGCACTCGAGTTTTGTGGGTAGGGTTGGGGATTGTAACCAGAACCTGGGGAGGAGCCCGGGGGTCCGGCTGAGGTCTGGGGGTGCCGAGATGAATCAACAAGGCAGGGAACACGACTGTGGGGGCAGAGAACCTGTCCAGACACGGGCATCCCCGCAGCCGCGTGCGGGTGGTTGAGGTTTCCCTCCACGTGGGGGAAAGGAGTAGAGGGAGAGAACCCTGGCAGCACCGCGATCCCGTGGTCCCCCGTGGGCAGCTCGGCGGCTGGGGCGCCTGCGGAAGCTAGGCGCGCAGCTGACGCGGGTCCGCAGGCGGTGTCGGGAGTCACCTTTCCTGGGGTGGGAGCACCTTACCCATTTCTGATCCCGTGGGTCCTTTTCATGGCTTTATTTCTGCAGGCGGAAAGAGGAAAGATACTTTCACTCCCACCCCGGCTCCTTACTACCGACTTTCCTTCTCTCCTGCCTTGACTCACACCTCAATTCCTAAAACCTTTCTGAACGGGAACCCAGAATTGAACGGATTTGTTGGGAGCAATAACTCGGACGGGAAACTGAGGCAATTAGTATCATCCCTCCACTGAGAAAATGGCTTTCTGGGGCTGGGTTGAGAATAAGCTCTGTCTGTGGACTCGGAGAGCGGATCCTGAGTTCCTAACTTTTCTCCTCTGTACTGGGGGTGTTACTTCGAGAAGGGGGTAAAAATGACCTCTCTAAGTGTTGCAAAACGAAGCCGGCTTTCCAAAGGTGATTTGTTTATTTATTTTGCAAAAATAACCCAGAAGGTGAGGCAGTGGGTGATAAAAAAAAAAAAAATTTCTTTTGACCATAGCCACTCATGAAGATCTCCTACTAAGGCACAGAGAGGTTGCGATCTTTTGCTGGGGGAAGGGAGCTCCCCATACAGAAGAGACCACGGAGAGTTGAAGTATTGAAATAATAATTATTTTGAACCCAGAATGCTTCTAATAGGGACAAACGCGGGTCTGTGTTTGAGACTCAGGCATCTCTGTCTCAGAGCAAAGAGCTGGCAAGCTCTGTGGGCTTTTCCGCAGCCTCGGGTTTCCCTGGCTTCTTCGGCTTAATAGGGCATCTCAGCTCCATGGCTCGGTGTCCTGAGACATTCCCCGTAACCCTCTAGCAATCTCTCTCGAGACCCACATGCCTTCCCCCACCTCCTTTCATGTTTCATTTTCGAAAGACTAGAATCACTAAGTGGTTAAGCGCCGGCATCGTCCCAGGGGTGAGAAGAGAGAATAGTAGTCTCTTGGGTTGGGTGTACTGGGTTTGTTTTGTTTGAATCTTAGTGATTTTCTTTTTGGGGGGGGGACACCTGAAACTAGAAAGGCAGTGACCGATACTCAGAGGCCATTCTCTCTGAGAGGGAATTAGTGACCTCTAGGAAGGAGAAGCAGAGATTACTGGAGGCTGGGTGGGCAGAAAGGTGGGCTATGAGTTTGCTTGCCGGTTCGGTGGGATTATTTGGGGAAAAGGCTCAAAAATTGCTTTCCTTTGAGGAATGAATGAATCCTGTGGTGGGGAAGGGGCTAAAAAGCCCAGGTCTTGGGAGCTCAGGTCTGACTTTATTATAGAAGAGTTTGAACTCCAGCTTTCTTTGTTTTGGAGGAGGTTTCAGTGAATAGGAGGCAGGTGGGTTTCATTTAGATCTTCACAGTCTACTCAAACTCAGGTTAATGGGGATAACAGCTGAGAGCTTTGTGGAGAGGTCACTCAACCATACTCCCCAAGAACCGAGGAGTAGATCCCCAAGGCACTGAACCTTGTCACACATGTTAACCAATAAATATTCTGGTGAATGCAGTCTGTATATATTCAACATTATGTAAACATTATGTTAAAAAAAAGTAAAAAAATTAGTGTCTCTTAAGTGAATATAAATTTAAAATTTTAAATGAAAATGGAGTTGTGTAAGTTAACTTTTGACTCCAGTGAGGACCTTTGGAAGGCTGCGTCTGTGTGATGCTAGAACTGCACTTGCTTAGATGAAGATGAGTTAGGGGGTTCAAGCAGTGCTATTTCTTTGACAGATGCTGTCCTGGGAACCCAGAGAATGGAATATAGACTCTGAATGAAAGGCCTTAAGTTTGAATCCTGGTTCTGCCACTTATCTCTGTGGCCTTGGCTGAGTCAGAACCCAGATGAGCCTCCTTTTACTCATCAGTAATGGGAATCATGGGGCAGCTAGATTGCACAGTGGATAGAGTGCTGGGCCTACAATCAGGAAGACTCATCTTCCTGAATTTAAGTCTGGCCTCAGACACTAGTTGTGTGATCCTGAGCAAGTCACTCAACTTTGCACACAGTTTCTCATCTGTAAAATGAACTAGAGAAGGAAATGGTGTAAACCATTACAATATCTTTGCTAAGAAAACCCCAAAGTGGGGTCATGGGGAGTGAGGTAGAACGGAAAAGACTGAACAACAACAAATGGGAATCATAAGGTGATGCTGCCCTCACTGGCTTGTTGCTGGTGAAGGGATTCGTGAGCTCTGAAGTATTGTAGAAATGTTAACTATTTTGGTGATTCAAGAATTGCTCTTTACCTAAACAAATACTGATTCAGTTCCTTTGAAATACCAATGATAGGCTAGCATAAGGAGATATCTATCACCTAGTCCTTGCCTTTTAGGAGTTTTCAGCTCTAAATCTTATGAATTAGTAGAAAGTATAAGAATTGCTTTATGTTATAGTTAAGTGCTACTCTTAAGTGGTATAGGACTTCAGGGGAGGGGATGGAGAAAGGCTTGCTGGAAGATATGGGGCCTTGAGCTAAGCTTTGAAGGAGAAAGAGTAGTTCAATGTGAAGAAATTTGAGAGCATTCAAGGTTAATTACATGAGTAAAGATCTAGAGGTGGGAAAGGTCAAGATGTATATCTTAAAGGACAAGTAGACCATAATCTAGGACTGTAAGGAGAGAGCAAGGTCCTTGGGTAGAAGCTAAAACCACTTCAAATAGGACTTGGTCTGAGACTTGTGCTCCTAGCTTACCATCAAACAGTCCCTGGCTGGCTTCTGAGGTAGAGTGGGCAAATAGTATGCATATTGGATTTTATTGATTAGGTGCTATTGATTTGGTGTGGACTACTTTTTGCTTTGCAACCTTTTGACCACTTCTTGTTTTTCCTCAACAGCAAACATTTATGGAGTACCTCCTGTATGCAGGGTACTGTCACAGATGCTCAGACACCCACACCATGTGACCTGGATCATAGATCTGGGACTGCAAGCATTTGCAGAGGCTACCTGGTTCAACCTAGCCATGTAATAGATGGTGACATTTAAGCTCAAGGAGGTTTAAGGGACTTAATCAAAGTCACACATATAGTAAGAATCAAGGGTAGGATTTGGAGCCAGGTCACCTGACTCCAGAGCCAATGTGAACTTTCCATGGTCCCAAGCTGTCACTCTTGGGTATAATTGTTGCTGACATTTCTACAGCTATTTAAGTCTTGCAAAGTACTTTATAAACCTTATTATTTCACTTGATCCTCACCGCAACTTTCTGAGATAGGTGCTCCCAGCGTTATCATCTCTATTTTAGAGAAGAAGTAAAGGCTCAGAGAGGTTAAGTAATTTGTCCACAGTCACAAAGCTAGTCAGTGTGAGAGGAAGGATTCCAATCTGAGCCCAGTGCTTTTACTCCTAAACAAAGATGCCACTGGTAATTCCAATTTATTTATGCCTAGCTTTGATGAAAAGCTTGATGCTAAAAGCTGTTGGCTGAGATGAAGTTTGGGGAGTATCTGTAGGTTTAATTGATCCAGTCTTCTTGTTGCTATGGATAAGGAAGAGAAGGTTGTATTTATGACCTTCCACCAGGGACTCTCAAACCGTTTGGCAAACAGTACCTCTGGCAGAGTAGGAAGGGAGCTGTGGTACCAGTAGTAATTACTGTGGTAACAGTGATAATAATATAATATTATATTCCTAAAGAAAAGTGCTGGATGGTACCTGGCTCTCACAGCTGCATTTTTGAAGTCTGTAGCCTCATTATTTTTTAGACCAGACCTGAGATTTCATTGGTTTAAGGAACTTGTAATGATGAAGTACCCTTCATCAAGGCAGACAGTCTCACCTGCTGTTCATCTTAGAAAGTTTCTAGGGTCAGCGATCAGTTAAATGAATTGCTTGGGGTCATTCAACACATTCAACCATGTTAAGAAGACAGACCTGAAAGAAAATCTTTCTGACTTCCAGTCTACCTTTCTATCCACTACCTGAACTACCTCTCATGGGATCTTACAGGTGGGTAAACTGAGTTCAAGACATCACACAACTCAAAAAATTGAATAGCAAGCAGAGGTGGGCACCTCCGGGGGCCCCCTGGTTCTAATTCAAATTAATTCAACCATTTCTCTTTCCTATCTGATAGATGAAAGGCTTGAAGGCACAGAGAAGGTGACTGGCTTTCTTGAGAGCACTCAGCTCTTCATTAGCAGAGTCCAGAACTACAATTATAATTTAGAGATGAGTCTCTCAGCCCCCCTAACCCCAGGAGACCATAGAATTAAAGGAATATTTTATCTTCATCAGCAGAGGAAGAGAATATGTTACAACATAATTAGGGAATAAATAGGTACCATTTGTTGGGTGTAGGTTTCATGCCCTATGGCTCAGTGGGGGTTTATTATAGCAATGTTATAGTTGAAAAGGTGTCATCTACTTTCACAGGCTGGGTGGTCGTCGTCCAAAAGGCATGTCTTTTTCATTAGAGGAGGAAACAGAGCCAGAGAGGTAGCTGCTTCTGCTTATGGGGCAGTCTATCCTTTATTTGGTGGTTTCTTTGTGACAGTTCTCCTTAGAGAAGCAAGGAAAAATTATGCAGAAATGAATGCATTGTAATTGGATCAAGTCCATGCTATTTGTTTAAAGGTTGTTTTGTTAACATTTTCAATTTTGGGGTTTTTAAGGATTTAAACATGTTTCGAAATGTCATCTCACCTATAACAGGAGAAAACTAGAGTTTGTATCTCAACTGACTTAATTTAGTAAAATTTGACAACAGTTTATCCCTGAAGTGTTAATTAGACCCAAAAGGAAGAAAACTATAAAAGAGTTGTTCTCCTAAATGTTGGCATTTTTCATTTGGATTCTATTTATCGATTATTTTACAGTTGAGAAGAAGCAGAAAAAAAAAATCCATGTTTTTATAGCAAATAAAGCCTGCTGCAGTAATTATGCACTTTCAACATAGATCTGTTCCTGGAGCAGGAAGTTGATTTTCAGTCTAACCTTAAAACATTTGAGTGAAACATAGTTAAGTGACCTAAGGAAGAGAAGACCTTCACCTCATGGTCAACTTGAGACCTTGAGGAGAAACAAGAGGACAGGCATTTGTTAAGTGCCTGCTATATGCATTGTGCTAGCCCATGGGAATGTAAAGACAAAAATTAAACAGTCCATAGCCTCAAGGAGCTTATACACTATGCCAGGCCTGTACAACCCTCATCGTGCCAAAGTATTTCCTGTGGCTGGGGAAAATGAAGAAGGCCACAGGTTGTGCAGGCCTGCTCTGTGCCAGAAAAGGTGTTGGCGCCAACAGCCAAACAGAGGGTCAACCAAGAAATAGTTAAGTTCTTTCTATGAACCTCGTGTCAGAAGCCAGGCAACAGGCTATATTGGAGCATAACTTGGATTTGAAGTCAAAGGACCTGAATCTGAAGCTTATTTGCTAATGTGTGACCTTAGGTCAGTCACTTTATTTCTTTGGGTCTCGGTTTCCTCATTTGTAAAATGAAGAGATTAGACTATGTGATCTCTAACATGTCTTACAGCTCTAGAGCCTATGGGTCACAGTGTCGGGTGCTGTGGGAGAAAGATTGCAGGGCCCTTAAGGACAGGGACTTAATCTTTGATTTCTGTGTTCCCCAGCTTGATGGCTAAATGTGGAATAAAGGCTTAATAGAGTACTTTTGTTGGTTAGTTGATATGAGTGTTAGAAAACATAGACTTTACCCTCAAAGAGTTTGTCATTCTGTTATAGAAACATGACAGAGATATATAAAGCAATTAGAGAATAATTTTAGAATAGAGAATAATTTTAGCATGCGGTTAACTGCGAAATTGTGGGGTACAGTAAGTACAGAAGGCTTTTAGATGAAAGATCATTGAGGACTGGAGTAGTTGAGGAATACTCGGATCGTATATTTAGACTTGAAGGGGCCCTAGAGGTCACCTAGTCCTACCTGCTCTTTTTACAAATGAGGAAAGGATAGTTGCTGACTTGCCCAAGGTCACCAAGGTAGTAAAGGGACCATACTAGGACTTGAACTCAGATACTCTCCAAATTTAGCCCTTTTTCCATTCCATGATCATGCCTTCCTTAATAGAGAATATGGAACTTGAGCTCCGACTCAGTGATTGATATCTCTTGGTCTTGGTCAGTGAAGAGAACTGAGATTCAGTGTGGTAACATGGAAAGAGCCCTGACTTTGGAGTTACGTGACCTAGGTTCCAACCCTGTTTGTGACACTCACCACTTGTGTGACACTGGACATGCCATTTAACTTCTCTAGGCCTCAGTATTCTCATTTGTAAAATGAGAGGGTTGGTCTGTATGACTTCTAAGGGTCCTTCCAGGTTTTAGATCTGTGATTCTATAATTTTGGCTATCAAATTTTGATTTGCTAATGACATGATTCTGACCAATTCACTTTGTTGTTGTTTGATCATGTCTGACTCTTTATGGCCCCATTTGGGATTTTCTTGGCAAAGATAGTGGTTTGTCATTTCCTTTTCCATCTCTTTTTACAGATGAGGAAACTGAGACAAACAGGCTTAAGTGACTTGCCCAGAGTCATGCAGCTAGTAAGTGTCTGAGGCTAGATTTGAATTTAAGTCTTTATGAGTCCAAGCCCAGTACTTTATGCACTGGACCATCTAGCAGTCTCCTTTTCCTTGCTTTAATTTGTTCATATGTAAAATGGGTTTATTAGGTGTGGATTGGACGTGCCATTTATGTGTTTATGTACATTGTTATGTTGATTGATATCAGTCAAAATTGTCTAATGATTGTGAATGTAGGCACAAGTACCACAGAGTAAGTTTCTGTGGAAAGGCTACAGCAGCTGTTTCTCTCATCCCAAACTCCCTAGAAAGAAAGGGTCAGGTTCATTGGCTTCAGACGATTTGGGGATGTTCATGATTCCTAACTTTATATTTATATCCAGATCTCTTTCTCTCAAACCTCAATTCCACATCTCAGATTGCCCAGTCAGTGTTTCTATTTGGATGTGCTGCGATCACCCCAAATTAGTTATTTTTTCCTTTCACATTTATAAGTCACTTAACCCCTGTTTGCCTCAGTTTATTTCAGTTGCCTCAGATAAGGATTTGTGAAGATGTGAAGAAAAGAAAAGTTCAATTACTGTGTGTTGTGTGTGTGTCAGGGGGCAGAAATGACAAGTTTCTCTGAATCCTTCATTTGTCATTTCTTATGGTACAATAATAATTATATTATCTACATATCACAGTTTATTAATGTTTAAGTCTTGCCTATGCCATTGTATTTTTATGAACTAATGCCATATCATGACCCTAAAGCACAAATAGTCACTTGTGCTTAAGCCTTCTTTCTCTTCCCTTCTTACTCCCCCTTCGCCCCAATCTAATTAATTTGCTAAGTTCTATTGGTCTTTCTTTCATAATGCCTTTAGCATGCTCGTCTATTTCCATTGCCACCATCCCAGTTTCAACCACAGTGCCTCACAGCTGGATCATTGCAATTGCTTTTGAATTAGTTTCCCTGTCTCCTGTCTGCCCCCTCCAATTTATCCTGCACGTTGCTACCGGATAGTATTGATATTTTCAAATATCTATGATTTATCCAGTATAATGCTTGTCCAGATTTCTTACTAAATCCTCAAGAGAAGATTTGCCTAAGGGGATGGAAGTCCTTCTTTTGTGTCTTGGAGGTGTCAATACCCTGCTGAAATGGTCGCTCATTTTCGTCTCATGACTGACTTACCTCCTCTAGTCATACAGTCTCAATGGTAGCTTTTTACGACTTTTTGTGCAAAATTTATTGTTGGGAACACACTATAGACATTCTGTTTAATGTGACTATTCCTTACCATTCACTTTGGGTTGTTTGCAATGTTTATTTTTTTCTCCCCTAAATCAGTGTTCTACAGATAATGAAATATACCTCTTTCTTCTTTTTTCCCCAATTTTTAAAACATTTTTTTTAAAGTTTTGAGTTCCAAATTCTATCCCTTTCTCCCCCCCTTAGATGTTAAGTAATTAGATATAGGACATGTGCAATTATGTAATACATTTCCATATTAGTTATTTTGTATAAGAAAACTCAAATTAAAGAAAAAATGAAAGAAAGTGAAAAATAGCATGCTTCAGTCTGTGCTCAGTCAATGTCAGTTCTTTCTCTGAATGTGGATAGTAAGATTCATCATTAGTCCTTTGGGATTGTCTTGGATCATTGTATTGCTGATACTTCTTCTTAACAGAGAGGCAGGGACTCTAAGGGCAGGATGTTGAATTCATTGTAATATACATTTCTTTTTCCTGAAATGTTTTTTTTTTATTACAAGGGAAAGTTCAATTACTGTGTGTTGTGTGTGTGTCAGGGGGCAGAAATGACTGTGAAGTAAAAACAAAAACCATCAATAAAATTTATTCTAAAAATAGAATCAATATTCTTTTGAGGTCTTTTTTTCTTTTAACATCACTATCATTTGCTGATGATTTCTTCCTGCTTACTTCCCCTCCTCCCCCAACCAGCAGAACCAGTTTAAAGGCCAGTTAAAACAGACTAACACACTGGACATCTCTGGCAATGTATACCTCATTTTGTACATGTTATCTACCACTTCCTTGCTGAGAGGAAGAAGACATGCTTCCCTATCAGCCCTCTTCAGCCATGATGAGTCACTGCATTGATTAGAATTCTGATGTTTTTCAGTGGTGTTTTCTTTTAAACTATTGGGGTCATTGTGTAAATTGTTCTCCTGCCTCTGCTTATTTTTCTCTGCATCAGTTCATGTAAGTCTTCCCAAGTTTCTCTGAATTCTTCATTTGTCATTTCTTATGGTACAATAATAATTATATTATCTACATATCACAGTTTATTAATGTTTAAGTCTTGCCTATGCCATTGTATTTTTATGAACTAATGCCATATCATGACCCTAAGATGATTTTTTTTGGGGGGGGAAGGTCTAGATCTGTGGGGTTTTTTTCCCCCCTGGGATAGTAGTGATACCACGTAGCAGACAATTTGAAATCATTGAAAAGGCTGCGAGGTTTCCCAAATCCAGCCCTACTTGATTCTTCTGTCAATTTTTGGTCTGATTTGTTACTGATATAATTTGATGGGTTACCATGTCATAGTTTGACCAGTATGCATTTTTCATCCACTGTGGTTTTCTACAGTGGTTGGTTTCCTATACATTATTGTAGCTTTCCTTGAGAATACTTTTTTTGTGTGTGTCTGGGGCTCCAGAAGGGTTTTCTATTGAAGGTGAGGTTCTCCAAATTTTCCTTTTTTACAGATTACATCCTACTAATTGCAAGAAGCCTCAGAATGTTGGAAAGGATTTCTTATTGATGGTGAGGTTCTCCAAATATTCCTTTTTGCAACAAGCCTCAGAATGTTAGCAGATTAATCTGTGTCAGACACTGATTTTATGTCACTTTCTGGCTTAAACTACTTCTTTGGCTCCAGCTCCATGTTATTTACAGGAAAGAATTCAATTTACATAACTTAACATTCAGAAACCTTCTGTAATCTAGGCCTAACCTGCCTTTCTCACTCTATTTCTCACTACTTTTGGACACAGCTTTCTATTTAGCATTTTATATTCCATCCTGTCAGATAGGTTGTTAGTCAGTCCTTTGGGCACCCTCTGCTCTGGTAATACTAATATGGTTATGCAGATTCTCTGTTCCTGTTCTTAAAATGGTTTTTAATCTACCCTCAATCCTAGACTATGACTATCCTTTTAAAAATTATTACTTTTCCAACTAACAAGCATTTATTTTCTCTCTCTATCCTACTGGAAAAAAAAGAAAAAAAATCTTGTAACAAATAAAAGTCAAGTAAAACAAATATCTATATTGTCGATGTCCAAAAATGTATGTTTCATTCTGCATATTTAATGTATCATCTCTTATAGGAGGAAGGTAGCATTTTAAAATATTGGTCCTTTCTTCTAGGTCTGATCACTCTGTATCAGTTCATATAAGTCTTCCCAGGTTTCTTTGGAAATGTCTATTCCATCATTCATACTTTGTTCAATCATTTATTTTCCAGTTCTTTGTGGAGCTGTCATATTAAAGAGAGAAACTTTTTCCTGAGTTGGAATAAAGCTGTGGTTTTGTCAGAATGTTTTTGCCTAGGAGTTTTCCTTTTGGGATCTTTTTAAAGAGGTGATTGGTGAATTCTTTCCATTTCTATTTTGCCCTCTGGTTCTAAAATATCAGGGCAATTTTCCTTGAGAATTTCTTGAAGGTTGATTTCTAGGTTCTTTTTTTTGATCATGGCTTTCAGGTAG
>JAQQSV010005222.1:0-14608 GCA_028646515.1 Pseudochirops corinnae | reverse complement strand
ATGGATATGCACATACATACATATATATATTTAAAATTGCACTTTAATATAATTGATTTTCTTTGTAATCCTATTTATTTTATGTATCTAAAATATTACTCCAAGAAAGATTCCACAGACTTCAGCAGATTGCCCAAGGGGTCCATGACACATAAAATGTTAAGAGCTGTCCAATGGGGATGCTGTAAGAACGTGGACACTGCCCCAGGCTTCAAAGGGGAAGGCTGCAAATGGCCACAGATAAGGTTTGGTGGAAAATAATCACAGATATAAAGAGGGATCTTATTGATTAAGTTGCCAACACTAAAACTAGAGGGGTTTCTTTGATTTTTTTTCCCCAGAATTTATTTACTTTTAGTTTTCAATATTCATTTGCACAAGATTTTGAGCTCCAAATTTTCTCCCCAACTCTCCCCTAACCCCCACCCCAAGATGGCATGCATACTAATTACTCCTTTCCCCAGTCTGCCCTCTCTTATATCCACTGCATCCACCCTTCCCCGTTACTTTCTTGTAGGGTAAGATGGATTTCTATACCCCAGTGCCTGTATATCTTATTTCCCAGTTGCATATAGCAACATTTTTTTACACTTTTGTTTTTAAAACTTTGAGTTCCAGATTCTCTCCCTTCTGCCCTCCTCATCCACCCCCACTAGGAAAACAAGCAATTCAGTATAGGTTATACATGTGTAGTTACACAAAATATTTCCATAGTAGTCACATTGCAAAAGATTAACTATATTTCCCTCCATCCTATCCTACCCCCCATTTATTCTATTTTCTCCTTTGACTCTGTCCCTTTCCAAAAGTGTTTGCTTCTGACTACCCTCTCCCCCAGTCTGCCCTCCCTTCTATCATCCCCCCTCTTATCCCCTTCCCCCCTACTTTCCTGTCATAACATATACACAATTGAGTGTGTATCTTATTCCCTCCTTAAGCCAAACTCAACCAGAGTAAGGTTGACTCATTCCCTTTCACCTTCCTGCTCTTCCCCTCCATTGTAATAGCTTTCTTTTGACTCTTTTATGTAAGATAATTTATCTTCTTCTGTCTCTTCCTTTCTCCTTCTAGAGGGGCTTCTTTGAAGCTTGCAAGAGGGAATCACAAGATTTCAGAATTTCAAGGTAACTCAGTGGTAATATAACCCAATTCTTTCATTTTATTAATGGGGAAATTGAGCCGCAGAGGAGAAAGGTCTTAGCTAGGATCACACAGGGAATTAATAACTGAGCCAGGGCTTCATGCCCAGGTTTCTGGATGCCCAGTCAGTGCTCATTCTGCTAGATCTTGTTCTTTCCCTCCCAGGGGGAGCAAAGTCTTTAGCAATTGATGGAAAATTCTAGGCGTGATGGATCCTAGGCATGGGAAGGGGGAGGTTGGATTTTGGACTTCAATTGATGTGCCCAACCTAGCTTCCAACTGCCTACTTTCAGAGAGAGGCACGTCCAAAGCATGCCCATTTTCAAAGACTGAGCGAGAATTTCCACAATTTTCCTTTTAATGGAAAAATTTAAACAAACTTACAGTCTTTTCTTAAGTTTAACTGAATTCTCTTGGAATTTAAACAAATTTCCTCTTACAGAAGAGGCAAAAAAGTAAGAGTTTAACAAAGTCCTCATGAGGACTCTTCATATATTTATGAACTGTGATTAAGCCATCTCCTAACTTTTTTTCTCCAGGTTAAACAAGTTGAATTCCCTCCATAACGCTTCCTTCCCATTCTTGGAGCATGTTTTCCTAGATTCTTTTTGTTGCCAGTTCAGGACTATTGATCCTCCACAGGAGACGTTGTGTTATGTGGAACACACAGGCAGCTTTTCATCCTCAGGTTAGACGCTACTCATTTTTGCTAGACTGTTGATCAAATATTAAAGAAGAGCATTGTATGCATTTCCAGGAGATTTCTTTCTCTGCAGTCTGCCCTGGCACCAAGGATAGATTATAATTATGGTGTGCTGGGGCTTGACATGAGGAGACCATAGTTTGAAGTATCACTTAACGGCATAAATTCCATTTATGAAGGTTTTTTAAAAATTAAAAGTAAAATTTTAATTTAAAAAGACAATATTAAACAAGATAGAGATTGTCTCAAGACTATTTCTACCTGAGCCTCACAAGAAAAGATGAGGATAACAAGATAATCACCACATCAATAAGGAGAACATCAGAAACTCTATTTTTCAGGAACCCACAAATGATAAATCTACATACTGAAAATACAGATTTCAAAATATTCTTGAGAACTCAGACAATAAATGGTAACAGAATGATCATAGTATGATCAAAGATCAAATTATTGTCCATAATTGTCTGGACATAACACTGATTCATAAAAATTTAAATAATATTTTAATAGATGTCATTATGCCACAGTATAATTTCTAAGCTACATGGAATGAGTTGGATTTGGTGTCAGAATGATGTGAGTTCAAATTCTCTCTCAGATACTTCCTAACTGTGTGATCCTGGATAAGTCATTTAACTATAGCCTCAGTTTCCTCATGTGTAAAATGGAGATGATAACAATACCTACCTCAGAAGGATGTGAGGATAAAATGAGATAACACAGGTAGAGTGTTTCACAAGCCTTAAAGCTCTAGATAGTTGCTAGCCATTATTATTCCTCATTTTACCTTGTTCTTTCTCCTGGAAATATTTGGACTTAATTAATTCATTCATTTTCTATTAATCAATCAATCAATCAATCAATTAATTAGCCCATTCACTTGCATATTCATTCACTTGCTTATTTGTTCAACCATTTATTTATTTATTCATCCATCCACTCAATAATCTATCTAGTTATTTATTCACCTTCTTTCCTTCCTTCCCTCCTTGAAGGTCCCTTTCCCGAGGCAGATTTATAGCTTAGTCTGAGCTAGCAGCCTTTAGATCAGAGGGTAAAGAGACTTGCCCTCAGCCACATAACCAGTATGTGTCAGAGGACTTGAACTCAGGTCTTCTTAACCCTGAGACCAGTCCTCTCTCTATCCACTGCTACATGGTCCCTCCTTTATTCCAAATTTTCCTATTATTGTCCATTCTCCCAGGCTTGCAACTGCAGCATTATCTTTAACTTCTTACACTCATCCAACATATCCAAGTCTTGTTGTTTCTCTCTTCATAAAGTCTCTACTATGGGTCCCTTTTCTCCAGTGCCACAGTCACCACTCTCATGGTGGTGAGAAAACCTCGCGATGGGTAAACCCCATCACCACCCTCGTGGAATATTTTAATAGCTTTCTAACTGGTCCCCTTGGCTGAAATCTCTCCCCACTACATTCCTTCCTCTAGCTGGTACAATTGAGTGCTGGTCCTGGAGTCAGGAAGACCTGAGTTCAAATCTAGTCTCAGGCACTTACCAGTTGTGTGGCCCTATTTGTCTCAGTTAGCTCATCCTTAAAATGAGACTAATAACGACACCTTCCTCCCAGGATTATTTTGAGGATCAAATGAGATAACACATGAAATTCTTTGCAAACATTAAAGCACGACATAAATGTTGTCATTATTGTTGTTACTTCTTACTAATCAGCCTTTAAGAACTCAACCAGGTAAGTCCCCAGGACAAGCCCAAGCCAAAAGTCTTTCCATTTGGCATTTCCTCCCAGAGTGTGTGCTTCACTTGAAAATCCTTTGGGCAGAAGTGACTGGTTCATGACAGCTGATCGTTAAATTTTCAATTTACACCTTGGAAATTGGCAAACTCTATTTACCAGGGTGTGATTCACTGTTTTGTTGATTATCTAGATTTAATAAAGTGATAACAGGTAAAACTTAACGTGTCTGTTGTGTGTATGTTCACCATACATAGTCACTATAAATGTATATATACATATACACATATGCATCTATACACACATATGCACATTTATTTATCTTTCTATCTCCAGAAAGCAGAAGATATATGTATGTGTATACATACATACATACATATAATATATACATATATGCACATGTATGTATAATTTCATATATTGTTACATTATTATATATTAATACTATATATTGATACATATTAACAAATAAGGCAGACTAATAGGAAAATACATTTCCAAAACAAAAAGTCCAAAGTTAGGGTTTGCTTAGGACCAGATTAAAAAAATGCATTCATAAACATCCCCAAATCTTCTTTAAAAGGAAACTATCCCATAGCTTCAGGTAACATGGGCTACTTTCTTTCACCACCTCATCAAATCTCAGTGTTTGCAACACCACATACTTTACCTAAAGGTATCTATGTATTTGATGAGAAGCTGTGGGGATATTAGAGTTTGTGGCAGGTTAGTGAGCAAGCCTTTTGGCAGACCCCCTGGAATCTTCTCCCTTGAGTGGCCACCTACCCTGCCTAACCCAACAGGCCTGCTCAAGTGACATCAACCCGTGAAAACTGGAAACAGCTGATGCTGTAGCCCATAGGTCTGCAAAACAGAGGTTCTGGCTTCCAGGCTATGGAAGTGACATGATCATGCTTGAAAAGGCCTGTTTACATCACTAGAGATAACCTGGCTCTCTAAAAATAGCCAGGGCAGAGTGTCAGCAAAGCTGTCAGCAGGGAGATCGCTCACCTCCTGGCCTCTGTTCTACTAGTCCCTTGCTGTCCCATATGCAGAGCCCGGGGAGGGGACACCCTGGTTGATCTCAAAAGTGACCCAGTGCTTAAATCAACATGACCACAGCAGGGCCTGCCTTCCTAGTATCTCCTGGTCAAGCTTTATAGCCTGATTCTGTTCCAATGATATTTCCAGGTTACCCCTTGCTAGGTAATAAAAGGGACATCAGGGGGAAAAACACAACAGCTGTCTTTCTTTTTTTGATAGTTCATGACAGATTCAGCATCTGTGGCACAGAGTGTCACTGTCCGCTTTGAATCCTCTAACAGGGAGCCAGGAGCAGAGAGCACCTGGGCATAGCACAGGCTTCCCCAGGGGAGGGCTCTTGGCGACAGGAGCGTATTGTTGGGAAGGCTGCGCTGGCTCGTTTACTTGTTACTGGCAGCTCATCCATCAGCCGATTGTGGGAATCTTTCACAAAGTGAAGCTCAGGCCAAGATTTTCCCAGTCCTAGAAAGGCTGTTCACTTTCACAGGTCTCCTGGGTAAGGAAGGGGGTAATCCAGACGGGCAAGCTGCCCATACTCCACCAAAGGCAGGGCATAGGCTGAGGGAGGGTTGTGATAGGAAGAAATTGTGGGTTTCCCACCCTGATTCTAGAACAGGAAATGACTTCTTATTGATGGGCCTGTCCAAAAGATGTATTGCTCAGGCTTATTAAGCTGACTTTGTCACTTAGGGGATGAAGGGGTGGGTTGAACAGTGACATGTTGGAGGATACTGATGCTGATTCATGAAAAGATCTGGTTTTTCAAGGAGTCTTCTACTTAGATTAAGAGTTCTTCATTTGGAGTCCATTGACCCTCAAAGGGTCCATGGATAGATTTCAGGGGAGAAGGGTCTGTGAATACATAAGGGAAAAAGTACCTTTGTATTTTCACTAATCTCTAACTAAAATTTAGCATTTTCTTAGATTATTATTATTATTTTGCTTTTTGGAGGGGGGAAGGCAGGGTAGTTGGGGTTAAGTGACCTGCCCAAGGTCACATGGCTAGTAAGTGTTAAGTGTCTGAGGCCGGATTTGAACTCAGGTTCTCCTGACTCCAAGGCTGGTGCTCTATTCACTGTGCCACCTAGCCACCCATTCTTAGATTCTTTAAAAGCACAACACTGAGAAATGTCCATAGGCTACTCTAGCTTGCCAAAGGGGTCCATAACAAAAACAAAAGGAAGATGAAGAAACCTTGATCTAAATAATAAAATCTCAAAGGCACACTTGGAGCATTAATTTAAAAAATTTAAGAAAAGTTTACAGCATGTGGGATGAAAGGGTCCAGAATTAGGAGTCAGCAGACATGGTTCTAACCATGATAAGCTGCGTGGGTATAACCATTTAATCTTTGATCTGGATGATAATTCTTGTACATTCTTCTTCCCAGCGTTGTTCTAAGGAAAGCACTTTGCAAAGTGCTAGGTAAATGGAAGTTCCTATTAAGAAGAGATTGACCTTATTTGAGTACTAAGTGAAGTTGTTGGGTGAACTTTGAGATCTGAGTTCCAGACTTGACTCTGCTTCTGGTCTTTATTTTCCTCAGCTATTAAATGAAGGAGTTTCCAAGGTCCTTTTGGGGGCTAACATTCTATGATATCTATGGATCTAAATTCTGTCCATCAATCAGTCCCTCTATCTGTCTGAAGGCCACGTTTTGCAGGCACAGCAGGTTCTATGAGCAGGTGAAGTATATAATGTGATTGGATGGATTCTTCTGTCTGTAAACTTATCTCCTACTACTTGACAGCTTCATTCTTTATATATTAAAAAATATAGCTTCATTCTTTATGATCTTAAAACTTTTTCAGACTACAAGAGTTCTCTTTTAAACCGTTAAGTTTCTCAGAGAGAAAGAGGAAAGCATTAATTCCTTTATCAGCTAACACCTTAATTATTAGCTAACGCCTTTATTACTAGTTAAGACCTTAGCAGGGATTAGTTAGCAGGCACAAGAGAGAAAGAAGAGGGGAACAGATTAGATGGGATGTAGAAGATGTAATGACTAGGAAGGAAAAGCATGTTTTTAGGTAAGAGGAAAGAAAATTTCCCCTTCTTCACAATTTTCCAATGGGTCTGGAGGTTTATAGCTGCTGAGGAATGTCTTGGTGCATGCAAGGCTTTTTTCTTGTAATTAGGCAGATTCTCATTGCTCCAGATGGAGTGATAACCGCTAAAGGGCAGAATGAAACTCTTAAATGTCCCCAGTCAAAACCCCAAAACATCTGGTGGGAGGGGGTGGTTTAGCAGACCACCTCGTAGACTCTCCCGCTGTGATCCACATTAAGAAGGGGTGATCAGTGTGTGCCTGGCCCCAGGAGAGATCAAAGATGTGACTGTTGTGTGTCCCTGATTTTGTAGACTGAGTCTAAATCAGGAGTACTCAACCTTTTTTTCGGTGCACCATGGGCCCCTTTGGCAAGTCTGGTGAAGCTTACGGACCCCTTCTCAGAAAAGAATTTTATTGCATAAAAATAAAATGCACTGGATTACAAAGGAAAGAAATTCATTTGAAACACAATTATCCAAAAAGTTTATAGACCTCAGAATAAGAACCCCTGGTGGATGTTCAGACAAACAAATGAACAAAACCCCCAAACAACCCAAAAACCCAAATTAGTGATTGAATCAAAGCACAGTTAATCCCAACGTTATGATCATTCAGCAATGAACCAGGATTTCTACTAACTGTGATTCTGCCACTAATGGTGTGACCCTTGATGAGTCATTTTCACTCTCCAGGCCTCAGTTTCCTCAGCTATAAAATGAAGGATGGGAATGAGAGGGACTTTACAATCCCTTCTCCCTCTGACATTCTGGGGTTTTGTTCACATAGTTAATTTAGGGTTGGTCAAAAGATTGATTTGTGATTGGTCTGGGAATTTTATAGACAATTAGCATATTCTTTTGGAACCTTTGAATTACCCTCAAGTTAGAAATGTGTAAGAATATTTTTAGAAAATGGGTTAATTTTATGCTGTGAAGAGACGTTGGAGCAGGACCTTAGTGGAAAATGATGAAATTTAAAAGGGATAGATGTAAAGTTAAATTCAAAAATCAACTTAGAGAAGACACAGTCAATATATTAAACTATTTTAAAGGCTGCCAAATGGATGAAGAATTAAGCTTTCCCACTTTGTCTCAGGAAGGTAGAGTGAAGAGAATTGTGAAGAGGTCCTGAGTTCAAATCATACCTTGTATTAATTGTGTGACCTTGAGAAAAACACTTAATGTCTCTGGGCCTCTCCAGTGTCCACATCTATAAAATCAGAGAACTGGATTAGATGGCTTCCAAGATCCACTTCAGTTCTAAAACTGGAATCCTATAGCCAGTGGAGAGATAGAAAATATATACATACAGATGTATGGATGTACATATATGCATATACATACAGACACATATATGGGGAGAGAGAGACAGAGAGAGACTGAGACAGAGACAGAGACAGATGGAGAGACAGAGAGAGAAGAGAGAGACAGAGAAGAGAGAGACAGAGAGAGAGGGAGGGAGAGAGAGAATTGGTTTGGGTCAACATAAAAAAGAATCTACCTTGACCCCCAAGGTCTTTTCCAACTCTTAAGTTTATAAATCTATGACTACTTTAACATCATTGTCATTTGGTTATTCAGTTGTGTCCTATTCTTTGTGACACCATGCACCATAGCATACCAGTACTGGGGTTTTCTTGGCAAAGATGCAGAAGCGGCTCGCCATTTTCTTATCCAGTGAATTAGGACTTTTTGGATTTCAGAGCAGTCTGAATATCTCAACAAGCCTTATAGCATTTGGTAAATCAGATCATGGAAGGTACAGAGATGCTGATTGATAGGACTTCCCCTCCACCATCTTCTTCCACCATCCTCCACCCCTTACAAAATCATTCTGTTTTTAAAGACGGCATTTTTATTACTTTGATGGACAAGGGGGCGGGGAAGAATTTTATAGTTTATTTCATTTCTATCGGCTCTACCCACTCAAAGATGAAGTAGTCTGATTCTCAGTCATTACTTTTAACCTGATGCACCTGTACTGGTCTTGGGGGGAAATTTTCTGGAAAAAAAGAAGAAATGTTTGTATTATAATAGCTAGATATTTTCTTCCAAGGTGCTAAATTTGTGCTCAGCTGGTTCAAAATAGAGCCGCATCTGGTTATGTCTGGTGTCTACGGCTCAAAAAATGTCCCAAATTCCAGACAACCTCTTGAGTTTAGAAATAAAAGTCATTAATCCTGCATTTGAATTTAATATTTGAAACTGTATCCTAATCTCTCTCTTTTTTGTCTTCCAAATGAATTAATTTGACAAAAGTTGGACAGAAACAAGCTTGTTTTTTTTTTCCTTCAAGAGAACATTTTTAACAGAAAAGTATAAAATAAAATGAAGTTTGACCTTTATGATTACAGTCTTTCACTTGATGTGGAAAGACCTTTTTAGAGACATTACACTTTTACCCTCCACCTCCATCCCTACTCCCTTCCCTTTGTGAAGAAAGGCATACTGTCCCAAAGGTGATGGAGCTGCTTGGTTGTGTATAAAATGTTAGTTTATTTTTATTAACTGATCAACATTTTGATTGAGTGCCTGTTTGGGAGTCAAAAATCACTGGAGTGAGATGATTCAAAATTCCATGTAGCCTGAGCCTAGTTTCTGCCTAGATTTGTATGCTATTGACATTATCCTAGAAGAGCTGAGAATACCCACATATAGTAACTTAAGTACATACATCAATATATACACACACACACATGCGTGCACACACACACACGCACATAGTTTTGCAAGAACTCACATAGGGGTATATGAAGCTAACTAGAATTGTGTCAGATAGGTGGCCAATTTTTTCAAGAATTCTAGCATACCCAACATTTCAAAAATATTTCAAATGATCTTTAGAATGTAAGCTCCTTATAGGTAGGAATTATTTCATTTTTTTGCATCTATATCTCTAGCATGAACATTCTGAGGAAGAGACAAGAGGCACACCCCAGGTGTATCAGAACACCACCACCACTTCAACTACCAATGTCTTCAAACCTGGAAGGGGATGGCCTAGGATCCTGAGCCTAAGAACCCTAGAAAAATAGTGTTTAGACTATTGGCCCTACTTCCAGTCAACCTTCAGCACTAGGAATTGTAGGAATCAACTTTTCCTGAAATGGGGATTTCCACCCCCACCACCTCCATCAACATCTCCAACCATCTGTCATTAATGGGTAGATGACAGCATCCATTCCCTTCTTTCTTAGCTGACATAGCTACCTAAGGTCTGAATAATGAAATTCTTGCCACCCAAGTGCTTGGCAGTGTCAAATGGATGTTGTTTTATCAATGGAGAACTAACAACAAAGAAAATACATTCCCATCTGCTTTGCTGTTGTACCCTAATGACCACGAACCCTTTCTGTCTGACTTGCAACAGCACCCTCCTGTATTTGTTGTCTCTCTTCATTAGAATGTGAGGTTCTTTGAAAGTAAGAGCTGCCTAGCTTTTAAGTATCTCAGTGCTTGGAACCTGCTAGGCATTTAATCAATGATTTTCATTCATTCTTTTTTGTTGTTGCCATTTCAGTTGTGACTGACTATTTATGATCCCATTTGAGATTTTCTTGGCAAAGATACTGGAGTAATTTATTATTTCCTTCTCCATCTCATTTTGCAGATGAGGAAACTGAGGCAAACAAGGTTAAGTGACTTGCTCAGATTCACACAGCTTGCAAATGTCTAAGGCTGGATTTGAACCCAGGAAGATGAATCTTCCCAGCTCTAGGCCCAGTGCTTTATCCACTAAGTCACATAACTATCCCATTCATTCTTAGTAGGTACATAAAGACTTGTTGAGTGACCTGGAGAATGGAAAATTCAGTAGTGTGTGGATTTCCAAGTTCCCATATTCATGCCAGAGAAAGAACATGGTCTTTAATGGCCTGAGAAATCTCTCAAAGATTGAAATGTTGAATCATATAGTGGAAAGAACAATGGATTTAAGTCTAGCTTGGAAGCACAAATTGTAAAGAATGGGAGATGTGGATTCCAAGGTTCTGTGCTCAAATCTTGGTTCTAATCCTTTTGGGTTTGATGTTGGTAAGTTAATACCCTCTTCATTTGTAAAATTAAAGGCATTACCTGATAATATCTAGGCCCTTCCATGTTCTAGGCTTTCCAAAGTTGTAGGATTTGAGAGATACTTTTTCTTGAGGAATATTCTTAAGAGACCTCCAACTCATGGGACACCAAATGGAAAGGGTGAGTGTGGCAATGGAAGCGAGTGCCAAGGCTAGTAGCATGGAGACAGTCTGCTTGCTTGGAGACAAGAGTAGCCATTTCAGTAGAATAGTAACTAGCATGTTGTTGGCCAATAGTGGTTTCATGAAGATTGTAGTGGTTATGCAGAGCTGAAGGGTGTTTGTCTAAATGTGGTTTGGAGAGGAAAAAACATGACCCTGGATTTATTTGGTACATTGATGTAACCAGGATCAGGAGGCCAAAGTTTTCAGAGGAGGAAAAAAGTGTAGTGTCCCAAATGTCAAAGTGACCTCCTCAGAACCTGGATCATTATTAAATAGACCACGACCTTTGTGAGGTTCCCAGCAAAATGTCTTCATTCATAATGGATAACTCATTGAGTTTCTAATTTACTTTTTTCTATTAGAGACTTTGAAATGAAATTTTACAGGGAGACAGAAGCCAAAGCACAAATTTGTCATGTGTGCACAAGGTGGGAGTTCTTTTGAAGGCAGAATATCAATTGAGTTCAATTCTGCAAGTATTTAAAAAAAATTTAAATTGTTATAATTATAATTTTTCTTTTATTTCACCTTCATTTTATAATATATCCCCATCCTCTATCCAGTGAATTTTTCTTTATATTAAAGAATAAAATGGAATAGAAAAAGGGGGTAGGAGAGAAAGAGCTGTCCAGCCAAACTTCCCAACACATCTATTGAGTTTTCCTGTATACATAGAATTCCACACTCCTGATCCCCACCTCTAAGAAAGGACTGGAAGTACATTTTCTTATGTCTGTACTGGGATCAGGCTTTGACATTAGTGAATTCAGCTCAGTGTTCAGTTTCATTTTATTTAGTCTTTTCCATTTACTTTGCCATATATAATGTTTTCAAGGTCTTATTTTTTTATCTGTGTAATACTCCAAGAATTTATTAAGAACTTACCATGTGCAATGAATTGAGGGGCAAGTTATGTAGTATCGATAAGAAAAAATTCCTGCTGTCATGGAACTCAACAGTCTAATGTGACAATTAGATATAATAACAGATTGAGAAAATACAAAATGATACATGATAAGCTATTAAATGATGCATTTAAGTTATTAAAGCTTAGAATTGCACTAAGACTTTTAGGACATCCTGTATAATTGAGAATAGGGAAAAGTGCTATTTGAGATGGGAGTGATGGGTGGTCAGTACCAGCTGGAGGTCTCAGGGAAAGCTCCACTAAGGAAACGGAAGATGCCTTGCTACCTGTGTGGCCTGGAGCACTTGAGGTAGGGGGCACAAAAACCTCTCCTCTACAGAAGACCCCAGAGAGGTGATACAGTTTGCTTAATCTAACGCAGTTGAAAAACAACTCCTTAATTTGGAATTTTGATAACTGGGAGGGACTGAAGTTTTTCTTTACTTAATAAACTTATCAAGACTTCAGATTATCTGTGAAAATAAGTTTGTCATAGGAGAGTGTTTGAAAAGAACAAACTGATTTTAAAATCCCTTCAATGTACTTTGGAAACATGGAAGTATGTACAAATGATCAAGGTCCTTATCATAAGTCATTGTTATGAAGCCATGGAATCATAGTCTTAGGGCTGGTGAGAACCTCAATGATCAAATCATTGGTCTATAGTATTACCCACAACTGGTCATGCAGCCACCATTCGCAGCCCAATATACCATGGTGGATAGAAAGCTAGACATAGAATCAAGAGGACCTGAATTCAAATCCCACCTTGGATACTTACCAGCCATGTGACCATAGGTGAGACTCTTTCTCCAAGCTTCAGTTTCCTTGTTGTTGTTGTTGCTTGCCCTTCATTCTCAAAGAGGACCATGACATCAGAAAGGCAATGCCATGACTTGCAAGTCAATTGGATTTAAGTGAGGAAGGGCTGTGCAAAGTCACCAGCCTCCCTTTCTTCTTCAGAACCATTTGGGTCCAGTGGCAAGATATAGAGCAGGATAACTGGAGATAACTCCAGTTTCCTCACCTATAATAGGAATTAACTTTACTCTGGAGTTCAGATTGGATGGACTCTAAGATCCCTTTCAACTCCTAATGGATGGTCCTCAGATCTCTCATGAAAGGCAGCATGTTACTTCTGGAGGCAGCACATTTCACTTTGGGGTCTATCATTATAAGGAAATTTTTGTTTTCACCTTATGATGGATCAAAATCCACCACCTGGTAACTTCCTCCCATTACTCTTGTTTTTGATGTCTGGGATAGTACCTTAAAAGGACCATACTAGATAATGTTCTAGGTCATTGCATTTACTTGAAAGAAGTAAAACTTAGAGAATTAAGAAATGGAAGGAACCCAGTTCAGAGGTGTCAAATTCAACACTTTCAATTATAGCCCTAACCAGAATAAAATTTCCGAAATAAATAGAAATACAATAGAATACAAGTAATGTTTATATACATGCATACATTTATATATGTATATATGTGTGTGTATATCTTTTTGGAGGGGGAAGGCAGGGCAGTTGGGGTTAAGTGACTTGCCCAAGGTCACATGGCTAGGTTTTTTTTTTTTTTTTGAGTGTCTGAGGTCAAATTTGAACTCAGGTCCTCCTGACTCCAGGGCTGGTGCTCTATTCACTGTGCCAACTAGCCTCCCCATTAATATATATTTTTAAGTTAATGTATGCCCTGTCCGCCCAGGAACAGGTGGTCCCCTTTTTTCCATTTCAGTTGACACTGATCTAGCCCAATTCTTTCATTTCACAGGTGGGTTAACTGAGGCCCATCGACACTGCCCATGGTCACCTAGGAAGTACATGGAAGGGTCAAATTCAAGTTCAGGTCCTTTGTCTCCAAATCTCATGTTCTTTCCACCACACTGTGGTTCTTTCTCTGGAAAGCGACCACAACCACAGCGCCAAAGTTTTGGCTTTTCGGTAATTCACGTCTGCCTCCAGTTGCTCCAGATTCATTAGGGTTTACTCACCAATGTTTCTGCCAGCTTTCAAAAGATCCCTCACTTCCATTTTCTTCTTGAGAGGATCACTTACATCTTTGACAAAGGATCCTTATGTTACTTTACTCCTCTGAGTCCCAGTTTCCTAATTTGTAAACTGAGGGGTTGAGGAGATGATTTTTAAGATTCCTTACAGCTCATTCATTCAACAAACATTAATAAGTGACTTGTGAGCTCTGGAGATATAAAGTCAAAATCAAAAGGTTTCTGCTCACGAGGAATTTGCTTTACTAGGGAAAACAGGTGCACAAGTAAATATAAAAAAAAGTCAATATATACATTTGTAATATACATATATAATGTAATATGCATATATGTATATATACACATACATAAACATACACACATACATATATACATATACATACATATATATGGCATCTACTCTGGTGGCTCTCATCCCACATTGGCCATTTCTCTTGCCTCATTCCCACCACATAGACAAAAACTTTTTTGTAAGATCCTTTCCAGTGTGGTGGTCTTATGATGTTTAGCTGTCAAGACTTTTGTACATGCTCCTATTTTCGTTTTGGCTTTCGATTTTGTCGATATGGAAGTAGAAATGATCAACCTTCATCTTTCTTAAAGTTTTGTAGCTCATCATTGATTTACAGCTAGGTTTCAATCAGTGCAATTAATGACGCTCCTGGCGGAGCCAAGATGGCGGCGTAGCAGCAGCAACATATCGCAGCTCTCGCATAGCCACCCCAAAATACCCATAAAATAGGACTCTAAACCAATCCTAGAACTACAAAACGCACACAAAGATACTTCCCACTAAAGTCAGCTCGGCT
>JAQQSV010005221.1:0-14608 GCA_028646515.1 Pseudochirops corinnae | reverse complement strand
TGATATTCCAGAGATCAAAGGAGCTAGGATTAAAAACAAGAATTACCTACCCAGCAAAAGTGAGTATAATGTTTCAGAGGAAAATATGGTCATTCAATGAGGTGGAGGACTTTCAAGCATTCTTGGTGAAAAAAACAGAGCTGAATAAAAAGTTTGACATTCAAATACAAGAAGCATGAGAAGATAAACAGGGAAAATAAATCATAAGGAACTTATCAAAGTTGAACTATTTACATGCCTACATAGAAAAATGATAATTGTAACTTATGAAACTTTTCTCGGTATGAGGATAGTTGAAGGGAATATAAATGTGTGTGTGTGTATATATATATATATATACACACACACACACACACACACACACACACACATATATACATATACATATGTCTATATAGAAGGATATATATGTGTATGAATACATGTGTGAGTGTGTTTATATATGTGTACAGGTATATATAGATAGAGGGTGCAGGATCAATTGAATATGAAGGGATGATATTTTAAAAGGTGAAATTGAGAGGTGGGAGAGCAATATAATGAGAGGAGACAGGGAGAGACAGAATGGAGTTAATCATCTCATATAGAAGAGGCAATGGATAACTGTTACAGTGGAGGGGAAGAACAGGAAGGCAAAAGGGAATGGATCAACCTTACTCTCATTGAATTTGACTTAGGGAAGGAATGACATAAACTCTAAACTAGGTATCTTGCCACACAGGAGAGTAAGGGGGAAGGGGAGGAGACAGGGGGATGATGGAGGGGAAGGCAGATGGGGGGGAAGGTAGTTAGAAGCACACACTTTTGAAAAGGGACAAGGTCAAAGTAGAAAATAGAACGAGTGGGGAGCAAGATAGGAGGGAGGGAAATATAGTCAGTCTTTTACAATATGTCCATTGTGAAGATGTTTTGTGTAACTATACATATACAGCCTATATTGAATTGCTTGTCTTTCCAGTGGGGGTGGGTGACAATGGAGGAAGGGAAAGAATCTAGAATTTAAAGTTTTAAAACCAAATGTTTTTAAATATATGTGTGTGTGTGTGTGTGTGTGTGTGTATACACACACATACAAATATATATGTATGTATGCTTGTTCCCTTCTCGAATCATCTAATGATGCGCTCAATATGTGTATGGATTAGTCTTATAAAAATTTTATAGAGATGGGAAAGTAAAAGTATGCATTAGCAGAATAATTTTTCAGTAACATTTTTTCAGTAATAAAATAGTAAAAGGTTTGTGGCTTTTTTTAAACTTTTAGATTTTCCTTTCTTTCAAGAAACTTGAGCATTGTCTCAAACTTGCACCTCCTCTGCATTAATATTAAAAAGGCAGGAGGAGTTTGTTAAGGGATTAGATAATGGAGGAGGGGTCCCATCTGTGGTTCAGTGGTTAAACTTTATGGTCATTCTGCCCTCTAGCTGGCTAGCTATTGTGGTCCTGTCTGGTTAAGACACATAGGTATTATGGTGCTGTCTTGGGCTAAATGGATGATGTGATTGTGATTGAATAGAAGAACACACCTGTTTGTGTGGGAATGAGTCTGGGGGCAATGACCAGGAGAAGTAATTGCTGGGTTCCCATCACATGGACACACCTACTATTTGTGTGGGAACTAAGATAGAATTAAGCTCTTTTCTTTAGGAAAAGTTGGCCCTAACAGCTAAGTCAGATTAACATGGATAGTCTCTTAAATCTAGGTTACCTATAGATTTAGTAAACAGATAGATAGATAAGACCTTACCACTTAGTAGCAGATAATTTAGAGTAAGACATGTATCTTTCTAAGAATCATAAGGATTATAAGCCTTGTCTACCTTTCTAGCATTTGGAGAAAGCAGGTGGGGATGGGGGCATGTGAGGGAGTTTTTTTGGGGGGGTGGTAGTTAGCCAGAGGTTCGGTTTCCCCTTCTAGAAGCTGAGAGGATAGGGTCTACTGCTAGCTTATCAATCACCATCCACAAGTTCCTTTTTCCCAGTCACAAGTTCCCTTTTCTCCTGGACTCCCTGAAGCTGAGAAATCATATCAGTTAATCTGTGAACCCTTTAAAGTGATATTTCTGGTTGCAAAATATAACAGAAGCAAGGCAAGAACTTCTAGGGTAGAATTAAGAAAGCCTAGGAGAAGCTAATTAATCAGATGAGCTGTTCTGTTTGATTGAATTATGTTCAAAACAGGTTGCTGTAATTTTTTTTAAATTTCTCTCTCCTGTTATAAAAATCAGCCCTGCAGCTCTTTTTGTGGTGGCACAGAATTGGAAATGGAGAGGATACTCATCAGTTGGGGAATTGCTCAACAAGTTGTGTATATGAATGTAATGGAATACTATTGTGCTATAAGAAATGATGAGTAGGCAGACTTAAGAAAAAACTTTGAAAGATTTACAGAACTGATGCTGAGTGAAGTAAGCAGAACTATTAGAACATTGTATGCAGTAATAGTAACATTGTGTGATGATCAGCTGTGATAGACTTAGCTCTTCTTGGTAATACAATGATCCAAAACAAATTTAAAAGACTCGTGATAGAAAATGCTATCCACAGCCAAAGAAAGAACTATGGAGTCTGAATACAGATCAAAGTAAACTATTTTCACTTTTTTTCTCTTTCTCATGACTTTCCCCTTGTGTTCTGATTGTTCTTTCATAACCTGACTAATGTGGAAATATGTTTAACATAGCTGTACCTGTATAACCTTTAAAAAAAAAAAAACTATTTACCTAAAAAAAAAATCATCTCTGTAAATCACTCCTTGTCTCTGGCATCTGAGGAATCAGATGGCCTAGTTTGATACGCAATGTTAGCATTATAAATTAAACCCTAAATGCTGAGTCCTTAGTTTCTTGTTAGTTCAGATAATTAATTTTAATAGTTGGCACCCAGATGGGACCTGAGAGATTGACATCAGACTTCTATAAGTAGTCTTCTGAAAGGAATTTCTCTGAGAGCTCTTCCATCACCAAGGGACTGAGAAGATCTCAGAGGACTGCCTTGGAGGCCCAGACTCTCCTCAATCTGGAACCCAAACTCTTCTGAGCTAAGGTAAGCCTCTACTTTAAGAAGGAAAGCACAAAAACCACCAAAGTTTTTTACTCTACAAAAATTGTAAAGTGAAAATTTCTAAGATTATTTCAAGTTTCAAGTAGCCTGTACTTTGAAGAAGGAAAAGCTTTTTATTAGAAGTCATCTTCCTCATTCGTTGGGAATACAGGATTTTTCTTCTTTTTTTCTTTTGTTTTTGTTTTTTAGGAAAAAAAAAGCCCTTTACTAAAAGATTATCCCTGGGGAAGAAAAAGTTTTTAAGGGAAAAAACTTTTTAACAGGCAAAACAGGCATTGCTCTTTAAAAATTCCTTTTTAATGTGATTTAGCAGAGAACCTAGAAGAAGTACAATCTAGTAGGAACTGGTCATAAATAGATTTCAATTTTTTAAAAAAGAGAACAGGAATGAAGACTGCTAAATTCTGTCTTAAAAGTGTGTGTGTATGTGTGTGTGTGTGTGTGTGTGTGTGTTTCATGCAAAGTGCATCTTAAATAAGTGAACCCATTTGACAAATTAGACTAGAACCAATTTGATATTCTTACTCAATTACATTTTCTCACTGATATGACTATAAAAACATTAACAGAAATAGTAAATGGAAGAATTAATCTTAGGCTGACAGCAGGATCCTTGCCATAGGACTGTCCAAAGTTGTATACTTAATAGAAGAGACACACAAGATCCTGACTTCAAAATCTCCTGGAGAAAACTTAGGAGAAGTTCAGGTATCATTTAATGTTGTGTTTAGTCTTGTTATGTTCTGTGTGTGTCAATTTTGTGAATGATAGAAGTAAGTTTAGGAATAGTGGGTTCCTTTCTTTAGATAGAAAGGGACCTCATACAGTTAGGAAAATCTCTAAGAGACTGGGAATGTGTGGTCTTATCTGTGCTTTGTGCTAATTCACGTGGACAGGCACTTCGAAGCATTTGTTTTCTCCTATGCTTTTTCCTGTGGTCTGATAAACCAGGGGGAAAAGACTTGTAAAAAGTAAAACTTTTCAAAAGAGTCTTCAGAGAAGACAAGTCTCTCCTTCTTCTCTCTGTTTCCAATACTGGACATGTTGGAGGTTGCAGAGATGAAAGACAATTAAGAAGAAGGAGAAGGAGGAGGAGGAGGAGGAGGAGGAGAATGAGGAGGAGGAGAAGAAGAAATGAAATCTGTTATTCTCTACTAGAAAATTCTAAATTATGATTTGAAAAAGTTTTTGAAGTATTTTGATGAGCATTGAGGTACTAGCAAACTTTGTAAAGTTTATTGAAAACAAAAATTAATGAGTCAGTTATTCCACAAAAGGAACTTTAAAATGACTAGAGCTTGACTTTAAAGCAGCAGTTTGAATTTTAAGAATTGTTTGTATTAATCATAGATTCTATTCAGGGGAGATTCAGTGAAATAGAGATTCAGTAAAATCCAAAGAAATGTTAAAATAAGAAAAACTTTGGAAATTAGTACAGGAGAAATTAGAATAAAACTCCTCTGAGTTTAAATAATTCCACAACTCAGAATTTGTTTTCAAAAAAAAAAAGAAAGAAAGAAAGGAAAGAAGGAAGAAAGGAAGGAAGAAAGGAAGAAAGAAAGAAAAAGGCACTTGCTAAGCCCTAAGCAATTTCATTTATCTAGTCTCTCTACATCTGAAGTTTTGGGATATCACTCCGTGAAATTGGTTTTAACTTTAGTATAGATCAGAAATTCCCGGATTTATTTGGCCTCCTGCATCCTTTTCAAAAAAAAAAAATATTACTCAGCTCTCTTCTGGAAATCTACTTTCTTTAACCCTTTAATGTTTTTCTTTTTAATTTTTGTCATTTTCCCCTCCCATTCCCATAAATCTAAACACCCTTCTATAGCCCTATTTTACCTATTCCTTCACCCTCCCCTCTATAGATCAATTTGACCTCTCCCTTGACCTCTCCTACCATTTTATTTCTTCTGAATTTAGAAGATTTTTATCATTTTTTATCATTCCAGATGAAAGTAGTAACTACCAGCCCTCCTCCCCATCTAATTCCTCTGTATCAGTTCTTCCTCTTGTACCTCATTTGTATGAAATAATCTTTTAAGCTGTTCCTAAATGGTTTTACTTTGTAAATTCTTATCATACTCAGGTTTACCACAATCTTTCTTATGAGTTACCCAATTATTGATAAGAATCTTAGACATACATTTTACATACATAAAAAACAGTTTGTCGTAATGGATCCTTTATAAGTCTTTGTTATGTACCTTATATTTCTCTTGGTTCTCATGTCAAATTTTCTATTAAGTTCAGGATTTTTTTAAACAAAGTCTTGAAAGTCTGAGAGTTTATCAAATGTCCATGTTTTTTCATTCATGATAATACTTAAATTTTCTGACCTATTCCACTATCTTCCCTGAGTACTCTCTGTAATTTGCATCATTTTAACTTAACTTTTGATATTTTTGGCCGGAGCCCCAGTTCTTTTGGTCTTTGATATGTTGTGTTCCAAGACCTGCAGTCCTTTAAAGGTTTCTGCTGCTAGGACTTGCATAATTCTAATTGTGGCACGATCATATTTAAATTGTTTTAATCTTGATGCATTTAATATATTTTTCCTTGAGCTGGGGGTTTTGGAATTGGACTATGATATTCCTATGAATTTTTCTCATAGGATCTCTTTTAAGTGGTGATTAATGGAATTTTTTTCTATTTCTACTTTCCCCCCTTGTTTTAATGCAGTGGTTCTCAACCTTCCTAATGCCTGCCACATCCCTTTAATACTCATATGTAGGCGTATCTGCATGTAGGCAGACCCGCCTGGAGATGGATAGAGGAGCGGTGTCTTGGTTCCTAAGACCATCACAAAAATGTGTTTTCTGATGGTTTTAGGTAACCCTGTTCAATCCCCAAAGGGGTCACGACCCACAGATTGAGAACCACTGTTCCAATGCTTCAGGACAATTTTCTTTAATTATTTCTTGTATTATTGTATCAAGATTTTTTTTTTGACTGCAACTTTCAGCTAGTCCAGTTTTTATATTTTCTCTTCTTGATCTATTCTCCAAATCTGTTGTCTTCTTATGTTTTACTTTCTTTTCTAGTTTTTCATTCTTCATATTTTGTTTAATCATTTCTTGATCTCTTATAATTTCACTGGCTTCACTCTGCCCAATTCTAATTTTCAGGGTGTCATTTTCTTCCTTAAGATTCTGGATCTCCTTCTCTACTTGGCTGACTTTCCTGCCCTTCTTGTTTTTCCTGGATTATTCTTTTTTTATTAGTTTTTCCTCTATTTCTGTCATTTGATTTCTAAAGTCTTTTTAAAGATTTTCTATGAATTCTTTTTGGGTAGGTGTCCATTTTACATTATTCTTTGGGTGTTTCTTTACTTCACTATCATCCTCTGAAGATGAACCCCGTCTTCTCTATTCCCATGACAGCTTTCTATGGTTGGATTCTTTCTCCTTTGCCTGTGCATTTTTTGTGATAATACCTTACTTTTTGTAATCACCTCTAGCTCTGGAGTATGAGAAATGGTGCCTCTCACCCCAGATCATCAGTTCTCCCCTCTATAATGAAAGCAAAGCCAATCTCTAACCTCCAATCTCCTGTAAGTGCCCACAGCCAGGGGATTTCTGTCCCACTGCTTCTGCACTCACCAAGCCTGTGCTGGTTCCTTCTCACCTGCCGTTTTTCACAGCACAGCTGGGTCTGGTGTTCCTTATCAGCAGAGGTTCCCTCAATCTTCCCCAGCTCAAATGCCCAACTCCCCTCACTATCCAAGAGTAAAAGTTCCAATGGCTGGGGCGGAAGCAGCCTCTCAAACCAACTAACCCCAGGACTTAATGCTTGTTGTTAAAGTGGACTCTAGCCTGGAGGTGTTTACTCTTCACAAGGACCAAACCTATTCCTGGAATTTTTCTTCTGATCTCCTCAAATTATTCCAGGAGGACCCTGGTTATGCCCCATTCTTATTTATCTCCAGTCATACGTTGTTCGCCCTAAGTCTTTTGTGGGGGAAAGTCTTGAGAGCTTGGAATTTTCTGACCTACTCCGCTGTCTTCCCTGAGTACTCTCTGTAATTTGCATCATTTTAAAATATATACAATTTTTTTAAATGACACATCTTAAATTCAAAAATTTATTATAAATTTGTGGGCTTTTCCTGCATTGAATTTTACTGTTGCAACTTTGTGTCATGTCACAATATAGCATCATATTATAAACAAGTCATTACATCCACATTTTCCTGCCAATTCGTGCTGGACTTCCTGACAATGCACAACATGCTCACCTGCCAACACTTGCTTCTTAAGACTTCTCAGGGGACTTGACCACCAATTAGTTATAACTTGCATTTTGTGTGTTTATTTGGAAAGTAATGTAATCACTACAACTTTAACTATTAGACAACAGATGTAACATGTATGAATGTTTTTTTCAAAATTTTTTCTTTATACTTTCCTTATACTTCTATTGCCCTCTTATATTTATTCAACATCCTCCAGTTGCACTGGAGGCTACAATTGTCACCTCCCCACCCCATCATTCCCAGTCCCTGAGGGGACAGTATTGCCCACTTTGGGAACCTATAGATTATAGATTAAAGATATACTTAAAAACTGTACTTAAAGTTGGGACTAATTTATTGCAGGAAGGAATTGTGAATTTATTTAACTTTGTGTTACTGCTTTTAAGCAACCAGCCTAAAGGCACCAACCAAGCTCTGATTGGGACTCCCACATTGAAAGTGAATTCCAATGTGCTTCTAGAAATAGAAAAGCTTTTTTGAAATCAGGAAGCAACTAAAAGTAAGGGAAATTTAATGATACCACTGAAATTTAAATCAGCTGGGTAAATTAGAAACACAGTAAAACTTGTGTTGAAATCAGTGGAAGTGAAAATAAATTCAAAATTGTATGTTGGTAGAACTATAATGAGTAATGTTATAATAAGTTAGCATAAGAATTATTGAAGACAAAACTAAATAAGAATATAGCATTAAAGGAAAGTATAGGAGTAAATTAAGTGCATACACACCTAAGAGAGGGTACTCAGACTACAAAAGATCAAATTAAGAGGAATATATAACTTATAAAAATTAGTATATTGAAAAACAGGAATTTTGAGAAAACAAAAAAGGAGTTGCAAATTATTTCAAGATCTTTCTTGCTTTGTTGTCAAACATAAATTAAAGCATGAAAACTAATAATATTGGGCCCTGAAAATTGAAATCTTAGCAATTAATAACTCTAATGAAAGTTGAGACTTTAAAATGATTACCATTAGTAATTATACAGTTATATTTCATTTGTATTAAATTTTCCTACACGCTTTTAGATTAGAACCTGAGGAGAAAATCTGGAAGGAAGAAACTTCTTCAGAGCTGTCCTAAGAACATGGCTTGTTCCAGAAACATAAATCTGTTACTAAGCTGGCTGAAAGAACTCCATAACATGGAGCTGCAGTACAGAATAGATCTTTGAACTTTTTCATTTACAACAAGCATTTCTAGTAATTGCTGGAACTCAATGAAAGACTTTGTTCTCTTTGTCCCATGTGCCATTGCTTCTTTGCCAAAGGGAACTGACTCCTAAAAATGTTGTCAATGAACTGGCCATAGATAATAAGGTTTTAATGAGAGCCTGCTTACTTTTTGAAACTGTAGCACAATAGCCCATACATAGCCCTCTCATATGATAACTGGGTAATGAATAATGCTGCACCTAGATTACATAATCAGATATTACATAAGCTGCTTGTTGGGATCCACAGATTTTTAGGTCTGTCACCAAGTCCACAGGACCCTAAATCATAGGTGCTTGTTTCTATTCACATGGTTTTGTGTTTAAAATAATAATAATTAATATGTTATCACCAAAGCTAATAGGAGACATTGCCCCTCAGGTAGCCTAAAAAATATCTCATAGTAGGAATGGATGTAGCAAAAAGGTTCAGAATAGGACTGCAATTGATATTTTGATTAAAGAATCCCCTTTACTTAAGGCAGAAACTACTGTTTCTCTTTCCACTGCTATCCAGACTTCTAAAGATTTGTTAGTGAAAATGGAGCAAATTGCTCTGAGTTTACAGGTTTATGTAAACCACCTGAGTTTACAGGTTTATGTGGACCACCTGAAGAAGTTTGATTCTCTGCTCAAGTGATCCATAAGGAGATTATTTTCTTTGAATCAAAGTGGGGAATTGAAATGGAAATCAGTTAGTATAGATTACTTTGATTTATTTTTACTTTGGTCATAGGATTGAGCTCCTTTCTTTAGCAAAAATTAGCCATAACAGCTAAGCCAGTCTAAAATAGTCTCTTAAATCTGGGTTACCTATAAATTTAGCAAATAGATAGATTAATAAGACTTTATCATTTAGTAGTAGATTATTCAGAGTAAGACATGTATCTTTGTAGGAATAAAAATAATCAAGATTGTAAGACTCTTTTTTAAAGGCTAAATTCCCCTTTCTAGCATTTGAGGAAAGCAGATTTAGCCAAAGATTCAATTTCCCTTTCTAGAAGCTGGGAAGATAGAATCAACTACTTTTTTCCATAGCTCCCTTTTCTCCTGGAATTCTAGAAGCTGAGAAATCATGTCAGTTAATCTGTGAATCCCTTTAAAGTAATTTTTCTGGTTGCAAAACATAATAGAAGCAAGGCAAGGATTTCTAGGGAGGTTTAAGAAAGCCTAGGAGAAACTAACCAGTCAGATGACCTGTTTTGTCCAACTGAATTATGTTCAAAACAAGTTTCTGTAATTTTTAAAAAATTTTCTCTCTTCTGTTATAAAAATCAGCTCTGTAAATTACTCCTAGTCTCTGACATCTGAGGAATCAGAAGACCTAGTTTGATATGCAAATACTAGCTTTGTAAATTAAATCAAATGCTTAGTCTTCAGTTTCTTTTTATATCAGATGATTAATTTTAACATAACAATCCTAACCCATTCCTCCATGAAAGTTAAGTTAGTTTCCTGTGAAAGGTGACAAAGCTGTCTCCAGAAATTTATTGGCCCAGAAGACTAAGGCTTAAGCCCTGTATGCAGCTTCCTGGTGACCTCTAATGACATTTATGTGGATTCCTGGTCCCCTGCTAATATAATAGGCTCACTCTTGGGGCATTGGATGCGTTCTGGAAAGACTAGTACCTCTGGCATGAGGGCCTCTGAGCCCTTTTCAGGGCTACTTTCCACCTTTGGTGTCTAACTGTTCTTACCTGTAGCTCCAAGAAGCTATAACATGGTGCATCGGCCACACCTCAGTTAATCCTTTCTGCAGACAGGTTAAAACAGGTTGAGGGTATACCAGGGGTCTCATACCCCTAGATGAGTTAGGGAGGTGTCTAGGGGGTGAAGACTTCCCCTGGTGAAATGAGCGAATGTGAACAATTTGTTCCAGTGGCCACGAAGTCAACTGAAGCAGGTGCTGTGGAACGCTTAGAGCTTGGTTAGTCATCAAAGACATCAAGGTCATCCATTGCATCTCGAGCCATAAATTCCTCTCAAGACAATATAGAAATATGTAGAAAATATAGAAAGAAGAGTAATAGAGGTGCCTAGTGATTCATAGGAAGCAAAGACCAAGAAAAGAGTCAGCAATAAAACTCATGAGTTTGGATGGCTATCCCCAAGTACATAAAGTGTGAATAGTAAACAAGGTGAAGTTGAGATTTAAACACAAGGACATATATTTGACTCCCAAGGTATCAATGAGATTTGGTGGGTTGTGCCTCGTTACCAAAGGATCAGAGTATGATGCATCTGGAGTTGGAAGGGGCTTTGAGGCCATCTAATCCCAAAAGACCAAATTTTACAGTTCATGGAGGCCTAGAGAGGATAAGTGACTTCCTCAAAGTCCCACAAGTAACCAATGATAGGAAGAAAGTGAACCCAGGCCGGTTCACTCCAGGCTATACTTTATTCAAAAGGAGTAGAACAGATAAAAGGAGGCAGAATTTAATTGTATGAGAGTAAGATATACCAGAGTAAGGAAATCTATAGGGGAGATAATTAAAGAAAATTTACATAAAAATTAGCAGAGAGAGAAATACTCAATGTTTTTTATAGAAACACTCCTGGACAGAAAGAGGGAATAGATAAGAAATGCAGGAAATAGATGACAAAAGCCAGAACAAAGGTACAATAGAGTAATGATGGAGGACTTCAATTATGTGGATATCTGCTGGAGTTCTCTCTCTGTCAAAACAATAAGTTCTTAGTTTACCTTAATGATCAACTTTATCCTTCAAAAAGTGGAGGAAGTGATGAAGTGGTATAATAAACCTGAATCTTACAAACAAGAAAGAGCTGGTTGGTAAAGTAAAAATGATGTGAACCTTGGAGAGAGGGACTTTTACATCTTAGAATCTGTAAATGTTTTTCCTTAATTGTTTTGCTTTGTCACAAAGTAATTCTCAATTTGGTATCAAGGGAAGATTGGTGAGGAATTAAAATGAGTGTGATAATTTTTTTTTTTTTGCTTTTTGGAAGGGAGAGGACAGGGCAATTGGATGTGTTCTGGGAAGACTAGCCTAAGTCACACACCTAGTTTTATGGTAAGTGTCTGAGGTCAAATTTGAACTAAGGTCCTCCTGACTCCAGGGCCAGTGCTCTATTCACTGCACCACCTAGCCACCCCAAAAAAATTATTTTAAAAAAAGATTTAGTAATAGAGAAGAAAGCCAGATACTGTGTAACATACACTCTAGATTTGAGAACATCAGATTTCAGAGGTTTCATAAAAAGTATAAGGACGATTCTGTGACTTAAATTTTATAGGAGAAGTTAACCTAAGAAGGATAAGAAGCATTCGAGAATGCAATTACAGAGACATAAACAATTCAGAATTAAAGGGGAAAAGGGAGCTGTTGTATCAGCAATACAGCATTCACAATGTCTACAGTAAGTATAAATATGCTGATATGGTTACTAATCACAAAATATAACAGGCTCTCTACATGAGAAATATAGCTAGAGCATTTATTTAAATACCAGAAAACTAGTCCCAAAACCAGAAAGTCAAAGCCAACACAGTAGTTATGAAGTTGGCACATGTGGTTAAAGTAGTAAACACCCACACTCTCAAGCCTTCAAAACAGGACAGGCTACCTCAGGCAAACATCCTCCTCTCTTCACTGACAGCAACTGCTCAGCATCCAGGCAGCTTGCTCCCAGCAGTTCCGGCCCCCCTGCAGTTCTCGTCCCTGGCAGTCCTCAGCAGGAGTCCTTAGCAGAGATGCTGGCAGGCTCACAGAAAAAGGAGTTGTGCTGCAAGAGCGCCCACTGCCTCTGCTGCTGCTTCCAGTCACCACGGCTTGGGCGCTAGCTTGGTTCTGGCTTTCTATTGCTCTACCCTTTCCTGCTATGTCAGCAAGTTCAAGGGGCGTGGAAGATCTTCAAATCCCAGTATCATTATAGCTATCTAGAGAGTAAAATGTGAATGCATAGGGAACTTAGTGATTAGTGAGATAATATATGTAAAGTGTTTTGCTAATTTTAAAGTACTAGGTAAATGTTAGTGGTTATTTTTGTTATGTTATAGTTGGGGACAAAAAGTGAACTAGACAACACAATTGGGTAGATTTAAATTTGCAAAATGAATAGAACCCAATTAATGTGTCAATGTCAACCTTCTAACTAATATTTTTCTTAATAACTTTCATAAAGGTATAGGAGGGATGCTTATCAGATTTGCAGATGCTACCAACAGAGAGAAATAGATGAAAGATTAGATGATAGATTTAATATTCAAAAATATCTTGACAATCTGTAATCTAAGAAGATGAAAGTTAATATGGATAAATATAGATTATTATACATAAGTTCAAAAAATCTACTATAGAGGTATAGTATGGAGGAGGTGTGACCAAATAACAATTCATCTGAAAAATATTGGGGGGTTTTAGTGGACTGAAAGCTCAATATGTGTTGGTACTGTGATATGGCAGCCAAAAACCAAATAAGACTTTAGATCGTGTTCAGAGAAGCATAGTAGAGTTAAAGAGGGAGATGGTAGTACAAAATTGAATGTCTAGAGTATTGTTTTCAGTTCTGGGCCCACATTTTAGGAATGACATCTACGTTGTAGAACATCCAGAAGCAGGTTACTTGGATGGAGAAGGGCTCTTCCATCATGTCATATCAATCAATAAGGATTTATTGATTGCCTTTTATATGTCAAGCACCATGTAAGGTACTAGGGGTACAGACACATTAAAAAAATATCATCCCAAACCTCAAGGAGCTTACATTATACAGGGAGAAGCAACATGTACCACATAAGATATTTAACCTGGTGAAGAGAAGCTCAAAGTGGAACATTAGTTTTTAAACAGCTGATTTGTGTAAATTTGACTTTTTCCACTTGGCCCTAAAGGTCAGAACTAGGGGAATGGGCAGAAATCATAACGAAATAGATTTAGACTTGACGTAAGGAAAAACTGTTTTAACAATTAGAACTGTCCAAAAGTGGAATGATTGCCACAGTAGGTGATGGGTTTCCTTTCGCACAGGCTGAATGAATTATATATCAGGAATGTTGAAGAAGAGATTTGTGTTCAGGCAAGCATTGTACTAGGTAGTCATTTCCTTTCTTTTTGTAGTTGCATTGATTGGGTTAGTGCAAAAACTTTTCAATTTATTGTAATCAAAATAATCTATTTTAATTTTTGTGACTGCCTTTACCTCTTGTTTAGTTAAGAATTTACCCATTAACCATTGCTATGGAGGTACCTGATCTGGTTCTTTTCTATTTTTTTAATAGTGTGAACTAGCATATAAATTTTTACCTTAATGTACTGTATAATTTAAGATCTTCTAAATCTAATTCCTGCCAAACTGCTTTACAACTTTCCCAGAAGTTCTTGTCAAAAGGAAATTCTTTCCCTAGGAAATTTGGGTTCTCTGGTTTATGGAAAACTGGATTCTTGAATTCATTTGATTCTAATTCATCCTTACCTAGTTTGTTCTGCTGATTCTTTTTTTTTTTATCCAATGCCAAATATTTATAATGAATATTGCTTTATGCCATAAAGAAATAACTTGATGTCTGGAGATGCTATTTATCCTTCCTTCCTGCTTTTAAAATATTATTTCTCATCAAGATCTAGATCTTTTATTCCTTTTTTTATTATTATTATTTTTAATTTTATTTTAGTTTGCATCATTCATTTCCATAAGATTTTGAGTTACATATTTTCTCCTCTTCTTTCCCCCACCCACCGCCCCACAACAGCCATCTCAGTGTGTCCCCCCTGCCCCAGTCTGTTCTCTCCTATGTCATTTTTTGGTAGGGCAGGATGGATCTCCCAACCACAGTGCCTGTGTATCTCAAGTTCCAGTTGGATGTAGTCAATAATAATAATAATAATAATTGCATATATAGATAGATAGGTAGATAGATAGATAGATACACATTCATAACATTTGATTATGGAGCTCCAGATTCCAGATTCTTTCTCCTCCTCCCTCGCCACTGACCCCCACTGGAAGGACAAGCAATCAAATACAGGCTGAACATGTGAAATTATGCAGAACTTCTCCATAGTGAGCACACTGTGAGAGTCTGATTACATGTCCCCTCTTCCTATCCTGCCCCC
>JAQQSV010005220.1:0-14608 GCA_028646515.1 Pseudochirops corinnae | reverse complement strand
ATATATATATATATATATATATATGAAATTAAAAAAAACAATTGAAAGTTATTTTTATATGCAACTACGGAAAAAAAGATACCAAATAAAAGTGAAAAATAAACAAAGAAACAGTAAAAAAGAAAGAAAGAAAGAAAGAAAGAAAGAAAGAAAGAAAGAAAGAAAGAAAGAAAGAAAAGTGAGTGAAAAATCCATGCCCTCAGGAGTGCTGAGAGTCACAGCTGCAAGCAAGGTCTAGAATTTATATCTGAGCATTTTGACTCCAAAAGAAAGATTTTATCCACTGCAATTAATATAACACTTCTTCTACCCCCAATCTTGTTTTCTGAGCAGACAAGTCTAATTCATTTTCCACATAATTATTCTTATACTGAAAGATAATCCTCATCCGGCTATGGAAAGGACTTGTTTATAATATTTGAAAAGATTTAGAGAAGGAGAAATGGAAGTGTGGTGGAATGTTTAGAGTACTTGACTTGGAAGAAGATTATCTTTGGTCAAATTCTAAATTTACAACTAAAAAGCTGTGTGAATTAGAGGAAGTCATTGAATTTCTCTGGGTTTCTGTTACATAACTTCCAAGATGAAGATGTTGGATTGGATATTGGATTTGAAAGTAGCTTCCCCCCTAATTCCTAGGAAGATCTTAAAGTGTCCCAAGACTGCAGACAGGGAAATATCCCAATTTTTAGAAGAGAAAAGAAATTTGATTTATCAATCTATAAATCAGTGACTTTAGTCCCAGACAAAATGCTGCAATATATAATTAAATAGTTGGTTTTTGAGCATTTAAAAGAAGTGATCATTATTATGAACCAAGATGGGTTAATCAAGAACATTTCAAGGCAAATTAATCTAATTTTCTTTCTTGAATGGGTTATTAGCTCTTAAAACTAACAAAATGGAAATTCCAATAATTATATGGGGACTGAGTTATGATTTTTAAAAAGACAGTTAATTTCTTAGTGAAAATTTATAAACTTTTAAGTAAAAGGTGAGTCACTGAGTGACAAAAAGCACTGATTTCAGCCACTAAAATTTGTGGTATAATGGATAGGAGGCTTTGGTTAAAGATTAGAGAAGTCATAGCTGCTGAGGCAAATTCTTTTTACAATAAGTTAGACCAGGGGTGGGAACTAGCAGCCCCAAGGTCACAAGTAACCCTGTAGGTCCCCAAGTGTAACCTTTTGACTGAATCCAAACTTCACACAACAAATCCCCTTAATAAAAGAATTTGTTGTATAGAACTTGGACTCAGTTAAAAGGCTACACCCAGGGACCTTGAAGGCCTCATCTGGTCTCTAAGCTAGAGGGTTCCCCTTTCTTAGAATAGATCTCAGTCCAATCCAGTCTCAGATAGTGAATTAGCTGTGTGAACCTATGCAGATCACTTTAAAACTGAGTCTAACTCAGCTTCTTCATATATAAAAAGTACATATTAAGAGCACTTACCTCTCAAGGTTGTTGTAAGGGTCAAATGAGAAAATATTATAAAGCCTTTTGCAACCCTAAATCACAATGTAAATCCTTACTACTCTTTCTTTTAAAGCATCTACTTTGCTGATTCTAAGATTAAAATGAACAAAACAAAATCCTGAGAATAAAAGGCTAGCTACGGTTTTTTATTTTGCTCATAAAACCATTCTGAACTGTTTGCTTTGAGTTTTTATTATTTTTTACAGTCTGCAAAATCTTCTTTTCTCAACAATATTTTATTTTCCCAAATTTCCTGTAAAAACAATTTTATCATTATTCTTTTAATTTTGATTTCCAAGTTCTCTCCCTCTCTTCTTCTGTTGACCCTCCCTCAGATCCGAAGACATTTGATGAAGGTTATGAAAGTGCAATCAAACAAATCATGTGAAAAGAAAATACTTTAAAAATACCCCAAGAAATATAAAGTTTAAAAAAATTCTTCAGGGGTAGCTAGGTGGCACAGTGGATTGAGCACTGTCCCTGGAGTCAGGAAGAGTTCAAATCCAGCATGAGACACTTAACGCTTAATAGCCTTGTGACCTTGGTCAAGTCATTTAACCTCAATTGCCCTGCCCTCGCCCTCCAAAAAGCAAAAACAAACAAACAAAATGCTTCAGTCTACATTCAGACTCCTCCAGTTGTTTCTCTGGAAGTGAATAACAGTTTTTTTCCTGATAAATACTTTGGAATTTTCTTGAATCCTTGTATTATTGAGAATAGCTAAGTCATTCATAGTTGATCATCATGCAATATTGTTGTTTCTGTGGACATTGTTCTCCTGATTCTGCTCATTTCACTTTGCATCAGTGTAGGTAAGTCTATCTACACTTTTCTAAGATCATCTAGTAAGTTCATTTCTTTTTCAAAATTTATTTATTTATTTTTAGTCTACAACATTCAGTTTGACGATCCCTCGAGTTCCAAATTTTCACCCCTTCCTTCTCCTCCCTCATACCCCGCCCCATGACAGCATGAAACCCAATATTGATTCACCAAATATCGTCACATTACACGAGTCAAGTTGTAAAGAAGAATTATGACCAATGGAGTGAACAGTGAGAAAGAAGGAACTGAGCAAAATTAAAAAAACAGCAACAACAATGGAAGAGATAGCAAGTAGTTTGCTTCAATATGCATTCAAACTCTGTACTTCTTTCTGTGAATGTGGATATACCTTTCCATCCTGAGTTTTTTGGAGTTACCTTTTATCTTTGCATTTTTAACAGGAGCACAATCTATCAAAGTTAGTCATCACAGATACAATGTGTCTATAATTGTGTACAAAGTTCTCCTGGTTCTGCTCTCTTCACTGAACATAAGTTTAGATAAGCCTCTCCAGTTTATTATGAAGTCAGTCTGCTCCTCATTTCTTATAGCATAATAGTATTCCATTACATTCATATACCACAACTTGTTTAGCCATTCCTCAGTTGACAGGCATCCCCTTGATTTCTAATTCTTTGCCACCACAAAAAAGAGCTGCTATAAATATTTCTGTATATATGGGTCCTTTTCCTACTTCTATGATCTCTTTGGGATATAGCTCTAGAAGTGGTATTGTTGGGTCAAAGGGTATGCATATATTTTAAAGACCTTTGGGCATAGTTCCATGTTGCTCTCCAGAAGGGTAGGATCAGTTCACAATTCCACCAACAATACATTAGTGTTCCAATTTTTCCATATCCTCTCCAGCATTTATTATTTTCCTGTGTTTTCATCTTAGCCAATCTGAGCAGTGAGATGTCTTGATTTGCATTTCTCTAATCAATAGTGATTTAGAGCTTTTTTCATATGCTTATAGATATCTTTCATTTCTTCCTTTGAAAACTGCCTATTCATATGCTTTGACCATTTATCTATTGGGGAATGACTTGTAATCTTATAAATTTGACTCAGTTTTCTGTATATTTTAGAAATGAGGCCTTTATAAGAGACACTGGTTCTAAATATTCTTTCTCAATTTCCCACTTCCCTTTTAATCTTGGTTACATTGGCATTATTTGTGCAAAAACTTTTCAGTTTAATGATATCAAATCCATTTTACATTTCATAATGCTTTCTGTCTCTTCTTTGGTTATAATTTCTTCCCTTCTCCATAAATCTGACAGGTGAACCATTCCTTTCTCTTCCAGATTACTTACACTATCAACCTCTATATCTAGATTGTGCACCCATTTAGACTTTATTTTGGTATATGGTATAAGATATTGGTCCATGCCCAATTTCTGCCATATTATTTTCCAGTTTTCCCAGCAGTTTTTGTCAAATGGTGAGTTCTTATCCCAGAAGTTGGAGTCTTGCATTTATAAAGCAGTAGATAACTATACTCATTGACTGCTGTGATCCCTGTACCTAATCTGTGCCTCTGATCCACTACTGTATTCCTCAGCAGTTTTGGTGACTACTGCTTTATAATACAGTTTAAAATCTGATATGGCTAGACCCTCTTCCCTAGCATTTCTTTTCATTAATTCCCTTGATATTCTGAATCTTTTGTTCTTCCAAAGGAATTTTGTTACTGTTTTTTCTAGCTCTATAAAATAATTTTTGGTTAATTGACTGATATTTCATTAAATAGGTACATTTATTTATGTAAGATTATCAATATTATTATATTATCTCAACCCAGGTATGGATAACTGATGTTTCTCCAATTATTTAGATTTGCTTTATTTGTGTAAAAAGTGTCTTGTAATTGTGTTCATATAATTCCTGGAGTTTGTTTAGGCAGGTAGATTCCCAAATATTTTATAATGTCTATAGTAACTCTAAATGGAATTTCTCTTTCTATTTCTTGCTGTTAGACTTCATTAGAAACATATCAGAATGCAGAGGATTTAGTGGATTTATTTTATATCCTGCAACTTTGCTAAATTTATATATTATCTCAAGCACTATTTTTTTTCACTTGATTCTCTAGGATTCTCTAAGTATATCACCATATCATCTGCAAAGACTGATAGATTAGTCTCTTCTTTGTCCAATCTAATTGTTTTAATTTTTTTCTTCTCTTATTGCTACAATTAATATCTTTAGTGCCAAATTGAATAAGAGAGGGTGATAGTGGACATCTTTGTTTCACCCTGATCTTATTGGAAGTGCTTCTAGCTTATTCCCATTACATATAAGACTTCCTGATTCTTTTAGATAGATGCTACTTATTAATTTAAGGAAGACTCCATTTATTCCTATACTTTCTAGTGTTTTTAATAGAAATGGCTGTTCTATGTTGTCAAAAGCTTTTTCTATATCTATTGAAATAATCATATGTTTGTTTGTTTTTTACTAATTTTGTTGTTAATATGATCTATAATAATGACAGTTTTTTCTAATATTGAACCCTCCTTGAATTCCAAGAATAAATCCTACCTGTTCAAAGTGCATTACTCTCATGTAAGTTGTTATAGTCTTTTTGCTATTTTATTTAAAAGTTTTGGGTCTATTTTCATGAGGGAAATTGGTCTATAACTTTGTTTCTCTGTTTTGGATTTTCCCAATTTATTTATAGTACCATATTTGTGTCATAAAAAGAATTTGGTAGGACTCATTCTTCTCCAATTTTTCCAAATAATTTATGAAGTATTGGAATCAATTGTTCTTTAAATGTTTGATAGAATTCACTTGTATATCCATCTGGCCCTGGAAATTTTTTCTTAGAGATTTCATTAATGGCTTGTTTGATTTATTTTTCTGAGATGGAGTTGTTTAGGTAATTTACTTCCTCTTCAGTTAGTCTGGGCAACTTCTATTTTTGTAAATATTCCTCCATTTCCCTAAGATTGCCAAATTTGTTGGCGCACAATTGGGCAAAATAATCACTAATTTTTGTTTTAATTTACTTTTCATTAGAGGTAAATTCACCTTTTTCAGTTTTGATACTGGTAATTTGGCTTTTTTCTTTCTTTTTTAAAATCAAATTATCTAAATTTTTTCAATTTTATTCTTTTTTCACAAAATCAGCACTTATTTTTGTTTATCAGTTCAATAGTTTTCTTAATTTCAATTTTATTGATCTCTCATTTGGTTTTAACTATTTCTAATTTAGTATTTAATTGAGGATTTACAATTTGTTCTTTTTCTAGCTTTTTCAGTTTCATGCCCAATTTATTGATCTCCATTTTTTTCTATTTTATACATATATGCATTCAGAGATATAAAACTTCCCCTAAGAACTGCTTTTGCTACATCCCACATGTTTGGTTATGTTGTCTCATTATTGTCATTCTCCTGAATGAAGTTACTGGTTGTTTCTATGATTTCTTGCTTGACCTACTCATTTTTTAGGATTACATTATTTAGTTTCCAATTAGTTTTTTAGTATATCTTTCCAAGGCTCTTTATTACATATTTTTTTATTGCTTCATGACCTGAAAAGGATGCATTTAATATTTCTGCCTTTCTGCACTGGACTGTGAAGTTTTATGTCCTAGTGCATGGTAAATTTTTGTGTATGTGTCAGGTACTCCTGAGAAGAAAGTATATTCATTTTTTCATCCCTATTCAATTTTTTCCAGAGGTCTATCATATCTACCTTCTCTAAAATTCTATTCACCTCCTTAAGTTCTTTGTTTTTTTATTTTGAGGTTAGAATTATCAAGTTCAGAGAGAGTGACATTGAGGGACCCCACTAGTATAATTTTGCTATCTATTTCTTCCTCTAACTCCCTTAACTTTTCCTCTAGGAATATTTGGTGCATATATGTTTAGTAATGATATTGCATCATTGTCAATGGTGCCTTTTAACAGGATATAGTTTCCGTCCTTATCTCTTTTAATTAGATCTATTTTTGCTTTTGCTTTTATTCTATATAAGGATTGCTACCCCTGCTTTTTTTTTTTACTTTAGCTGAAGCATAATATATTGCACTCCATCCTTTTATCTTTACCTGTGTGTATCCACTTGTTTCAAATGTGTTTTTTGTAGGCAGCATGTTGTAGGATTATGGTTTTTAATTCATTCCTTTATCTGCCTCCTTTATATTGGAGGGTTCATTCCATTCACATTGACAGTTATGATTACTCTCTATGCCTTTCCCTTCATCCTATTCCATCCCCTGTTTATGCTTTTATTTCTCCCTTCTCACTTTTCCTCCTTAAGAGTTTTCTTTTTGACTGCCACCTCCCTCAGTATTCCTTTCCTATCAACCTCCCTCCTTTTCCCCCACACTTCCCCTTACTACTTCTTTTCTCCCTTCTAACCACCACCCCCTCTTCTTTCACATTTCCCCTCCTACTGCCTGTAGGGCACAATTGATTTTTATACTTAATGAAGTATGTTATTCCCTCCTTGAACCGAATGTGATGAGAGTAAATCTCATACAGTGCTGCTCTCCCTGCCCTCCTTTCCCTTATTATAAGTTTTCCCCCCATTAGAATCCTATATTTAACTGATTGTCTTCTGTCCTTAAATCAAAACCAATGAGAGTAAAGCTCATATAATGTTCATCTCCATCTCTTTTTTCCTCTCTATTATATGTTTTTATGCCAATTTGTGTTACAATTTACCCTTTTCTGTCTCCTCCTTTCCTCTTCTCCCATTGCAGTCCCTTTATACCCCTTAATAAGCTTTTTATCATCACTTTAGTTAATTTATACCCATATTCTCTCTCTGTCTATCCCTTTTAAATGTCTTGATAATTATATAGTTCTCAATATTGAGAGGTATCAGCTTACCATATAGAGATGTAAACAGTTTGCTCTTATTGAATAACAAGTTTTGTGTGTGTGTGTGTGTGTGTGTTTTACCTGTTTACTTCTTTATATCTCTGTTTATTCTTATATTTGGAGATCAAATTGTCCATTGAGCTCTGACTTTTTCATTGAGAAGTTCTGGAGGTTCCCAATTTCATTGAATGACCATCTCCTTGACTGAAAGATAATGCTCAGTTGTGCTGGATAGTTGATCCTTCGTGGTAGTCCAAGCTCTTTTGCCTCATGAAATATCATATTCCTATCTTTTCCTATCCTATTTCCTATCCTATTCTTTTCATGTAGAAGCTGCTAGGTGATGCATGATCCTGCCTGTAGTTCTGTGATATTTGAATTGGTTTTTTTTTTGCTGGCTTCTTGCAGCATTTTCTCCTTCACTTCATAATTCTGGTATTTGGCTATATTATTTCTTGTAGTTTTCAATTTGATCTCTCTTTCAAGAGATGATAGGTGGATTCTTTCAATAACTATTTTATCCTCTGGTTCTAGGACTTCAGGGCAGTTTTCCTTGTTGATTTCTTGGAAGATGTTGTCCAGGTCGATTTTTTTCATGATGGGTTTCTGGTAGAGTGATAATTCTTAGATTATCTCTCCTGGATCTGTTCTCTAGGTCAGTTATTTTTCCATTGAGATATTTTACATTTTCTTCTATTTTTTTTCAGTCTTTAGGTTTTGTTTGACTGATTCTTAATGCCTCATAAAGTCATTAGTTTCAATTTCACCGATTCTAATTTTTAGCAAATTATTTTCCTTGGTTAGTTTTTGAAGCTCCTTTTTCCATGTGTTCAGATTTTATTTTTAGGGTATTATTTTCTCCAGTTATATTTTAAACCTCTTTTTCCATTTTATAAATTTTACTTTTTAAGGAGCTGTTTTCTTCAGTGATTTTTTTTCTATTTTTGTTTTAAATAATTGGTTAATTTATCTTCTACCTCTCTAATTTGGCTTCTAAACTCCTTCTTGAGTTCTTCCAAGAATGCTTTTTGGGCTTGAGATCAGTTCATATTCCCTTTTGAGGGTTTGCATGTGGATATAGAGTCAATGCTGTCCCCTTCTGAATTTCGTTCTTCTAACTTGGTATATAATAAGATGCAATTGATCTTGTTTTTCCAATATCTTTTTCCCCATTGTGATTGCATATTTCTTGACTTTAAAAGTGTATCTCTGCTTCTGGGGTACAGAAGGATATGACTCATGTTTCTTATTCTGGGAGTTAGGAGCCTGGTTATTGGCTTTGTGTGTTGTAGCCTCTAGATATCTAAAATGAGGACAAAGCCAGGACTTTCTCTGTTGTCCTGGGGTTGCACTGAAGCTCACAGTGAGGTGTAGGAGAGGGGTGGACTGGCTGCTTCAGGATTTTGCGTCTGCACCCTGGGGCTAGAGCTCAGAGAGGCTCAGACACTGGTGGCCATGACCACGCTGGTATTGATTGTATGAAGGAACACTAGAGGTCCTGGTGTTAGCGCTTGCTGACACCCCTACCACACCTCTGGGATTTAGGATCTCCTTCTGGTTGCTGAGATGGAACTTGTTGGAACATCTCCTGTTCTTCAATTTAGCTGCCACTCAGCCATAGTCACACCATTCCTATAGATCTACCAAGCTTTGCCCTGGTTCCACTATTTCAAGATTTTACACTGGGGCAATATTCTCTGGGTTTTCAGGGTCAGAAAGGGAGGTTGGAGCAGCTAGAGTTCACTCCACCATCTTGGCCTCCAGAAGGTTCAGTAGGTTATTTTTAAATATACAGGCAGTGGCTTGTTAGCCCCTGGAGTAAGTACTGCCACCCATGGGACTTATACTTGTCTTTTACCCAGCTCTGCCAGATCCCTCTCCTGTAGTGAAAGGTTTGGGAATTGCCCCTTTGCTGGGTGAATCAGCATGCTGGTGCTCACTCTGTCTCTGTGCCAGTACAGCCCCTGCTTCTGCCCTCTATGGTCCACTCTCAGTGCTCCCCCGCCCAGCTCTATGTCCACACTTTCCTGGCCTGGAAATCTGCCATGCTCTGTCTCCCAATGGATTCTGCCATTCTGAAATCCATTCAGATTCACTTTTTAGAGGTTACTAAAGGAATTCATGGAGGAGTTCAATTGAGTTCCTGTTTTTACTCTGCTATCTTGGCTCCACCATTCCCCATAATTTCATTTCTTATAGAAGAATATTAATCTATTACAATCATATACTAAAACTTGTTCAGCCATTCAACAATTTGTGGATATTGCCTCAATTTCCCATTCTTTGCCCCCAGAAAAAGAGGTGCTATAAATATTTCTGTACCTATTGGTCCTTCTCCTTTTTTTTTCCTTTTTTTTTTTTAATCTCTTTGGCCTCATAGTACTATTGTTGTTTTGGTTAATCATTCTTAAAAAGAACCATGGAATAAGGAAGATGATACCAGGATTAGCCAGTGTATTGGATTTAAGTGAGGGAGGACTGTGCAAAGTCACCAGCTTTACTTCCTCATCTGGAGTCATCTGGTTCCAGGGGCAAGAGATAAATAAGGACTACTGGAGATGGCCCCACCTTAGTAGTGCTATTGCTGAGTCAAAGGGTATACACTATACTACAAGCCCTTTGGGTACAGTTCCAAATTTTTCTCCACAACAGTAAGACAAATTGAAAATTCCACAAACAATACAGTAGTTTCCCAATTTTTCCACATCCCCTCCAACATTTGTCTTTTTCCTTTTCTGTCATATTAGTCAATCTGATAGGTATTAGGTGAGTACTTTTATTTTGTGTAACTATTTTGTATAAATAGAAACTTATTGATGGGGGCTTATTAGCTAGAATCCTCAGTAAGGGTAACTACTTAAGTGAGGGAGGGCTATGCAAAGTCATGATATAAACCTGAAAGAAAAGTGAGAGAAATTATGTATAACTGTACTGATGACTTTTCTCTTGGGATCTCTATATCAGTATAACAAAGGTTGGAGTGAGTCAGCATAGAGATTAAGTATTTGACCATGGCCTAAATGAAATGTATTGAAATGTGTTACTCAGAGTGTGTCAGCAATGCTTTTCCCTCACAAAAGTTAGAACAGCATTAAAAAATGAAGATTCAGCAACTAGAGACAATATTCTGTTTTAATGACTTTTAAAATTAATTTTATTTTATTTTTAATCTACGGAATAAAACACGTATGCCCATAATATAGTACAATAAAAAATGATTGCACATGAAACTGCAAATCTACTATGCACAACTTGTTATTCCTTTCAAACATATGACAAAATTATCTTGTAAATTTATATTTATATACCACAAATTTTTCAGCCATTCCCCAATTGACAGGAATTCCTATAATTTTCAGTTCTTTGTCACCACAAAGAAGGCTGCCAAAATCATTTTAGAACATATAAATTCTTTTCCTTTTCCCCTAATCATCTCTGGAAACCGACAAAGTAGTGATTGCAGGATCAGAGTGCATAGGTAGCTTAATAATTCTCTAGATATAGTTCCAGATTGCTCTCCAAAATGGTTGGTTCAGTTCACAGTTCCATGAACAATGAATCAGTGTACCAATTCTTTCACATTCTGCAACATTTGCCACTTTCCCCTTCTATCATTTTAGGTTCAAAATAATTTCTCAAGATTGTTTTAGTTTGCCTTTCTCCAGTCAATAATGATTTAGAGCATTTTGTATGATGAAATTGTTTTGATTTCTTCATTGGTAAACTGCTTGTTTATATTTTTGACCAATTATTAATAGGGGAATAATTTTTATTCTTATAGATCTGACACAGTTCTTCAAATATTTTATATATGCAACATTTATCTGATAAACTGTCTATAAATTTCCCCCAATCTTCTGCTTTCTTTCTAATCTTGGCAACATTTGTTTTACTTGTCCAAAACCTTTCTAATTTAATGTCATCAAAATAATCCATTTTATACCTAACTTTATTCTCTATCTCTTGTTTATTCATAAATCATTTATATACCCACAAATCTGATAAGTAATATGCTCTATTTTCTTCTATAATCTTTCTTTATATCTAGGGAATGTATACACTTTGACTGTCTCTTTGTAAATGCTGTAAGATATTCACATATGCCCAGTTTTCGCCATTCTGCTTTTCAGTTTTCCCAACATTTTTGACCAAATAATGAATTTCTATCTCCAAATTTTGTCTTTACACTTGTCAAATACAAGGTTATGTTTATTTGCTGATACAAATTGTATGTCCACTCTATTCTATTGATCTGCCTTTCTGTTTGTTTGTGTCAGATACTTTTGTAATCACTGCCTCATAAAATCATTTAATATATAATACTGGTAAACTTTGCTTCCTTTACATTTTTATGTTTTCCTTTCATATTTTTGACTTTTTGTTTTTCCAAATGAATTTTGTTTTTATTTTTTCTAATTCAGTTTAGAAAAATAAAATCCATGAAATGAAATGACTGCATAATGAAAGTTGAGGTGCAGCTAATGAAGCTAATAAGAGCATATATAGAAGATCTGTGTTGATAATGTAATGCCTGTTTTACTAACAGGCCTGTAGTAGAAAAGTTCTAAAGAACTTTAGGTGTGGCTCCTGAAAGATGGAATTAATAAAGAAAATAGACTATGTGAGTGTTATAAAAACTGTATTATGACACCTGGGAACAAGTCAGTAAAGGCTGTTCTGCCCTCCTCTTACATTTCCCTCTCCAGGTAGCTGTCCTTAGCCAAAAAAAAATCCCTATGTGTAGCTTTAAGGGACTTTTAAGATGAGCACCTCTAATACCAAAGCTACAGTTCTTCTGAGGCCCAGATTACCCTAGCATAGGATTGAAAAAGATCAAATACCATATATTCAACTTGTGATAGCCTAGAAGGATGGTCTTGGGGGGTGTATATCAAATATATAAGAGAACAGTGTACACCAAAGATCTTGTCATATAAATGGACCCCCAAAACGCAAATAGAAGCACCTCATTTTCTATCAGGTACTATTAGTGTCAAACCACCAAAGTGAATAGTTTATCTGTCAGATTTATGGAGAATCGAGGAATTTATGACCCAACAAGAGATAGAAAACATTATGAAATGCAAAATGGATGATTTCAATTATGTTAATTGAAAATTTTTTGCACAAACAAAGCCAATGCAACCAAGATTAGGAGAGAAGCAGAAAGGTAGGAAACAACTTTTACAGGCAGTATATATAATAAAGTCCTCATTTATAAAATACATAGAGAACTAAGTCAAATTTATAGGTATACAAGTCATTCCTCAATTGATACATAGTCAAAAGATATGAACAGGCAGTTTTCAGACAAAGAAATTAAAGCTATCTATAGTCATCTGAAAAAATGCTCTAAATCACTATTGAATGCAATGCAAATCAAAACAACTCTGAGGTACCATATCACACCTATCAGATTGGCTAACATGACAAAACAGGAAAATGATAAATGCTGGAGAAGATGTGGGAAAATTAAAATGCTAATGCTTTGTTTATGAGGTTTTGAGCTGATCCAACTATTCTGGAGAACTGTTTGGAACTATGCAAAAAGAGCTACAAAACTGTGTATACCCTTTGACCCAGCAATATTGCTTCTAGGTATATATTACAAAGAGATCATAAAAGTGGGAAAAGAGCCCACATGTACAAAAATATTTATAGTAGGTCTTTTTGTGTGGCAAAGAATTGAAAATTAAAGGGATTACCCATTAATCAGGGAATGGATGAACAAGTTGTATTATATGAATGTAATGGAATACTATTGTGCTTTAAGAAATGATGAGCAGGAAGACTTTAGGAAAAACTGGAAAGACTTATGTAAACTGATGCTAAGTGAAGTGAGCAGAACCAGGAGAACATTGTACACAGTAACAGCAACATTGTGGGATGACTGAATTTGATAGACTTAGTTCTTAGCAATATAAGGATCTAAGACAATTCTGAAAGATTCACAATGGAAAATTCTATCCACATCTGGAGAAAAAACTTTGGAGTCTAAATGCAGGTGGAAGCATATTTGCTCAAATTTTTTTGTGTGGTTTTGTTTTGTTTCTTATTTCTCATTGTACTTCCCATTAGTTCTACTTCTTCTTTACATCATGACTAATGTGAAAAATTGTTGAATATGACAATATAAGTAGAGCTTATATTGGACTGCATAATGTCTTGGAGAGGGAAGAGCAAAGAGAGGGGAAGAAAATTGAAAACTCAAAATCTTAGGAAAGTGAACAAAACCAACAATAGACAAATGATAAGGGATAAGCAAGGAAAGTCCATACTGCCAGACGGTAACATTGATAATGAAATAAGTCCAATACTTAACATAAATGCACCAAAATTTCATAGCATCCAAAATCTTAAAGGAAAATTTAAATGAGTTTTAAGAGGAAATATAAAGTAAAAGTATATTACTGGGGTCCTCAACTTTCCCCTTAGAGTTAGATAAATCTACCCATTAAATCAATAAGAAAAGAGCCCCAAAGATAAATGGAATCTTTTAAAAAATAGATATGATAAACCCATGGAGAAAACTGAATGAGAATAGGGAAGAATATAATTTTTCTCAGCTGTACATGCTAGTTTAAAAAAATGACTAATTGAAAACCGCAAGACCAAATAAAAAAGTGGAAATATTAAATAAACCATTTCAGAAAATAATGCAATGCAAATACATTCAATAAAGGGTCATGAAGCATAAATTAAAACTTTATTGGAAGCTGAATGGACCCAATCTAAATCTTAGCCTAAAGAATGAGTGTGTCAAAGAACAAATTATAGAAACAATGAATAATTTCATTAAAGAGAATGACAAAAAATGAAACAACATTTCAAAATTTGTAGGACACAGCCAAATAAATACTTACATGAAAATTTTTAACTCTAAAGATGTATATCAATATAAGAGAAAAACACAACTAGATCATGAATTGGACATGTAAATTAAAAAAATAGTCAAGAGCAAATTGATAATGACCAAACAAATAACAAAGTGGAAATCCTATAAATCAAAGAAGAGGCTAATAAAATTGAAAGTAAAACTTCATATACATACATATATACATATACACACACATATACACACATATATGTATGCACACAAATGTGCATGTATAAATTTGTGTATAAAATTGAAACCTGGTTTTATAGGGGAAAACAATAAAATATGTAAACCATTGTTTAATTTAATTTAAAAAAAGAAGAAAACAAAATTACCCATATCAAAAATGAAAAGGCTGAATGCACTGCCAACAAAGAGGAAATTAAAATAATTATCAGAAGTTATTTTGCCCAATTATATGCCAATAAGCCTAATATTCTACGTGAAATAGATAAATATTTACAAAGCTAGAAACTGCCCAGATAAACAGAAGAGAAAATTAAATACTAAATAACTCCACTTAGGGGAAAAAATTGAATAAGCTATCAATGAGCTTCCTAAGGAAAAAGCAAATTTTCCTGATTATTTAAA
>JAQQSV010005219.1:0-14609 GCA_028646515.1 Pseudochirops corinnae | reverse complement strand
CCTACCGAAAAGTGACATAGGAGAGAATATACTGGGGAAGGGGGGGACACACTGGGATGGCTGTTTTGGGGGGGGGGGGAAAGGGGGAGAAAATATGTAACTCAAAATCTTGTGGAAATGAATGATGCAAACTATAATAAAATTTTAAAAAATAAAAAAAAATAAAAAAATAAAAAAATTTTTAAAAAAAGCAATTCATGACATGAGCACAGAAGCAGAGAATCTGAGAGTTTGAAGGAACCTTAAAAGTCATCCAGTCCCACCTATACAGGTGGCTTGTTGCTCTAGCCTGTTTAGATCTTTCTAGACCCTGACTTTGTCATCCAATGCATTACCTTTATGTCATCCACAAATTTAATTATTCCATTTTCTTTAACTTGCTCCAGATTTAGAATCTTTAGATCTAAATCTAAGTAAGATTTTGAAGAACACAGACCCATGGACTCAAGCCCTCTTTCAAAACCAACATTTCACCATAAGGGACCAGTCTTTGGACTAAGTCATTCAACCAGTTCCCAATCCACCATGCTGCCCTTTCATCTAGGCAAGATTTCTCTCTAACCTGTCCATAAGAATAACCTGAAATATGATAAATGTTTTGTTGAAACCAAAAAGGTAACAGCATCACAGTTGGGCTTGGAAAGAATATTATGGCAGTAATAGATAGAAAGGGGAAGATGCAAGAGGTGGAAAGATCAATTAGAAGTCTGTTAATGATTGTTCAGGAGGTAATAGGGCCCAATACCAGAGTTGTGGCAGCAGAAATGGTGAAAAAGGATGTATCTGGAACCATATTTTTTAGTGACAGAACTGAAAAGACTGCAACTGATTGGATGGAGGAGGTAAAGAAAAGAGAGACAATCAGAAATTATTTACTGTTTTAGCCTAAGGAACTGAGAGACTAGTGATACCATTAACAAAGTCAAGAGAAACAACTGATTTTTTTTTTCTAGCAAGTGGGGAATAGAGACAAAAAAAAAAGTTTAGTTCAGTTCTGGACATATTTTATTTAAAGTCCATCCAGGTGGAAAAGTCCTTAAGGAGTAGGTAGAGGTTAAGTGACTTATCTAGAATCAAATAATAAGAGAGAAAGGTAGGATCTGCACCTAATTCTTCTTGAGTTCAAGCCTTCTATTGACTATACCATACTGCCTTTATTATTCATTTTAGGTCCTGAATAAATATGATAATTGATTAATTCAGTAACATCTCTACTATCCATTATTTTATCACCTGGAACTTCTTATTAACTGGCACTTCACAGCAATAGTGCAATGTTAGCTCTTATTGATAATGATGACCCTAAGGCAATTTAAGATTCTAAAGCATTTTTTTTCTTAAAAAAAAAAAAAATCAAATTATGTTCAGCAGAACTTTAGTTTTTTTACATGTATTTTTACCTTATCCTAATTCTGAGAAAATTTATATGCCACACATAGCATACAGAGTAATTTTGTACAAAGTACATAATTTCTTTCAAGAAGTACAGGCATTCTCCAACTAATAAACAGGTTGTATTTCAAAAAGTTCAATTTTGAGTAAATTATTTTGGAACTCGAGATGTGATTTCACATAGAAATAATATTATAAATGATGGTTAGTTTTCTAAATCAGCACACAAATATCTCCTTAAAACATAATGTACCTAAATAATAACAGGAGTCCTGAATCCCCATATCCCTTTGGAATCCTTAATTTTGAGTAAGCCCCAATTCCCCACCCCCACCCCCAATGCAACTGAGGAAGATAAGAAGTGAAACAGGGGGTATAAAGACCAACTAGAGGTTCTAGAAGATGGTCAATACAGGCTGAAAGCTACAGCAGCAAAAAGGTAGGGAGGGGAGTGGGAAGTAGAAAGTATTTTTAGTAGTTTCTACTCTAACAACCATGTGGAATTCCCAGGCACAGGATCCTCCAAAAAGTATGTCAACAAAAGGAGAGGATGACAAAAGAAATCATTCCTTTGTATGGATTATTGGCTCATTTCTGAGTGGAGTGATTATAAGACAGGGAGGAATCTGCCTGTATTTACCATGTTCCAACTATGTAGAGAGGAGGACATTAGGTAAACACTGTGAAAACAAAAGTGGTCTCAACCTCCAGAGAATTTGCAAAATTTTTAGGAAAGTGCATTTTTCTAATTTTCATGATATTAGCACAATTTCAGATTACAATTTTGATTTGTTCTAAGGACATGCCACTCTCACAAGTATAAGCAAGGCCAAATGGAACTTCCTTAAGGGTCTAAGGTTGAAAGTGAAAGAATATTACACTTTATGTAACTAGGTCGGCAATGATTTTGGAATGCTTGGGAAAAGATTTTTTCAGAGAACTCTAAAGGGAAACATTGGCAATCTTCAAAAAGAAGGTAATTAATTTGTTAGCATAGTGAATTCAGAATAGTAGTCTCTGCCTCCAGAAAATTTGCAATTTTTCTGGGAAAAGAGAGATTCTGTCATTTAAAAGACAATCATTAGGTACATCATGTGAAATAAGAGCCAGAGAGTAATCTCCCAACTATGGAACAGAGAACATAGGCCATTACATATCTATGAGTCATCCTACCGAGCACAAGACCAGGCATTAAGAATAAAGGGCAGAATATAGGAATTCAAAATAATCACCAGAATATTGCAAGTTAAGTCAAGATCCCAAGTGAAAAACTTAAAAAGAAAGAAAGAAAAGAAAAGAAAAGAAGAGAAGAGAAGAGAAGAGAAGAGAAGAGAAGAGAAGAGAAGAGAAGAGAAGAGAAGAGAAGAGAAGAGAAGAGAAGAGAAGAGAAGAGAAGAGAAGAGAAAAGAAAAGAAAAGAAAAGAAAAGAAAAGAAAAGAGAAAACCTTCAGCATGTTGGAAAATATGTTCCCTCTCTTCCTAAAAAGAAAATGGCGCTATTCTTAACAGACTCAGACACAGAAATGCCTTTGAAAAGCATAAATTGTATAGCCTCAAAGCCCCCCACTGGGATATAGCACATTTGACTAACATTGATGCGATACATGCCACAAGTGGGAAAGCCTCTACCATCCCTTTTACCCCTTCATGTGCATTTTCAGTCTCCAGTACAATGTCTCTATATACTTGTCAACATCAGAATGACTTGTAATAGCACTTACAAATAGCAAGAAAAGTAGTAGTCCAATATTCACAGTCAAAAAAAAAATCAGCCTCAGTAAGAACTGCTGTCAGAGCTATTCTTGACTACTCTGCAAAGAAATATTTACAGTGACTGCAAAACCAGGGAGAGGCTGAGATCCAAAATCCTAATAAAACTGGCTCTCTAAAGGTTTGACTATTTTTTAATGTGCATTCAACATTAACATGCACTCACATTGTGCCACAGGGCATTGCTGCCACTGTTCTAAGATAGTGAAGTGGGTAACTTTGGGGTTTATTTTCATGAAGCTAATAAATATTACACTTCATCAACCACAAGTGACATATAATAGCAGAGCTACTGTTGGTACTATATAATTTTCTCTCTTCTTCCCAACATTGCATATTTCATTATTTGTTTAGTCTCTATCATTGTGATCTCCTTCTTCTTTATTACTTCACAAAGTACAGATTTCAAATGACAACACACTATCTATTATCCTCCAAAGCTTTGAAAAGGTTGACCTATTAAGGTTTCCCCAATTCTCCTCTTATATCATGCACTATTAATCAGACATGAGGAAAGAGTTCATCATTCTTTTCATATTACTTAAGAGGAAAATTTTCATGTGTCTCAAAGACCACTATGGAGGTGACACAATGCGGTCAAAATGCAGTCACACTTCTAATCAAGCAAGGTGAAAGTCAAATCAAATGTCAGTCTCAGACATATCACTATAGTCTTCAAGATGATGAAATTAAAAAGGTAAGATCCACTGAATCAAGAAATGTAACTAAGAAGCGCTTTTATGAAAAAAACAATAAAACAGATAAACTATTGGTTAATATGATTTAAAAGTGAGAAGAAAACCAAATCATTGGTATTAAAAATGAAAAGGGTTAACTATACCACTAAAGAAGATGATATCAAAGCAATTATAGGAGTTATTTTGCCCAAAAACGTGTCAATAAATTTAACAATTTAAGTAAAATGGAAGAATATTTACAAAAATATAAACTGCTTATATTAGCAGAAGAGGAAATAGAATATTTAAATAGACTTGTTTTAGAAAAAGAAACTGGAAAGGCAATAAATAAATGAGCTTCCTAAAAAAAGCATCAGGACCACATGGAATTACAAGTGAATTCTATCAAACGCTTAAAAATCAACTAATTCCAATATTAAGCAAATTATTTGGAAAAAGAGGCAAAGAAGGGATCCTACCAAACTCTTTTTATGGAAAAAAAATATGATATTGATAACTAACCAAAGAAGAATAAAAAGACAAGGAAAATTATAGACAAATTTCATTAATAAATATGGATGCAAAAATCATATACTAGTTAGAAATATATTACAATATATACAACAATATATTGCAAATATTATACATCCAAATGGGAGTTATACCAAGAATGCAGAGATGGTTTAACATAAGGAAAACTATTAACATAATTTATTACATCAACAATAAAACTAACAAAAACCATATGAATATATCAACAGATACAGTACAACACTCATTTCTATTACAATCCTTGAAAGTAATGGTATAAATGGATTTTTCCTTGGATAAGCTACAGACCTTATTGTTGTATGCCTGTGAAATCTGGACAGTCTACCAGCGCCATGACAGGAAACTGAATCGCTTCCATTTGAATTGTCTTAGGAAGATTCTGGAAATCGCCTGGCAGGATAAGGTACCACACACTGAGGTCCTTACTCAAACAAAACTGCCAAGCATTCAAACCCTGCTTCAGAGAGTACAACTCAGATGGGCTGGCCACATTGTTCAAATGCAAAATATAAGCTTGCCAAAAAGCCCACTTTATGCAGAACTCACACAGGGCAAGCATTCACATGGTGGTCAGAGGAAGGGATACATGGACATTCTCAAAGTCTCTCTTAAGAATTTTGGAATTGATTGTGTGACATGGGAGACACTGGCACAGGGCCACTCAGCACGGCATGCTCAAATCAGAGAAGACACTATTACAAACAAAGCAGAATTGAGACAGCTGAAAGGAAACATAGGATGCGCACATTTGGAGTATCCACCCCAAATGTTCACACAGGCTATTTGTGCCTGACCTGTGATACAGGATTCCAAGCTCGTATTGATCAGGTCAACCACAGATGGACATGTTGAAACTTGACTCTAGCATCATGATTTCATTTTGGTCCTCTTCAAGAATGAAGGATAACAATCAAACTGAAGTCTTCCCAGTAAGATCAAGTGTGAAACAAGGATGCTTACTGTCACCAATATTATTCAATATTGTATTAGAAATTCTAGCAACAGTAATAAGACAAGAAAAAGAAGTAGAAGGAATCAGAATGGGAAATGAGGTAATAAAACTATCTCTTTTTGAGAACACTATGACGATATACTTGAAAAATTCCAAAGACAATTAAAAAGTTAGTCAAAACAATAATTTGAGCAAAGTAGCAGGATATGAAGTAAATTCACATAAATCATCAGCTTTCCTACATATCACAAACAAAAACTTGCAAGAAGAGATAGTAAGACATAGCCCATTTAAAATAACTCTAAACAGTATAAAACACCTAAGAGTACACCTACCAAAACAAATCCAGGAACTATATGAACAAAATTATAAGAAACTTTTTATACAAATAAAATCAGATGTGAATAACTGGAAAAATAATAATTGTTCATGGGTAGCCAGGGACAATGTCATAAAAATGGCAATTTTTGATATAGATTTTTAAAATTTATTTTTAGTTTTCAACATTCATTTCCCAAAGATTTTGAGTTACAGATTTTCTTCCCCTCTCTCCTCTATCCCCTACCCCTGATGGCAAGCCTACTGAATACCCCTTCACCCAATCTGTCCTCTCTTATGTTCCCCCTAATTCCACCCCTTACTTTCTTTTAGGGCAAGATGGATTTCTATACCCCATTGCCTGTATATCTTATTTCCCAGTTTCATGTAAAAAACAATTTTTAAATTTTTTTTTAACATTTGTTTTCAAAACTTTGAATTCCAGATTCTCTCCCTTCTCCCCTTCTCACTCACCCCCACTGAGAAGACAAGCAATTCAATATAGTTTATACATGTGTAGTAATGCAAAACATTTCCACAGTAGTCATATTATGAAAGACTAACTATATTTCCCTTCATCCAATCCCACCCCCCCCAATTATTCTATTTTCTCCTTTGACCCTGTCCCTTTTCAAAAGCGTTTGCTTCTAGCTACTGTCTCGCCCAATTTGCCCTCCCTTCTCTCATCCCCCGTCTTATCCTCTTCCCCCTTCTTTCCTGTAGGGTAAGATCCCCAACTGAGTGTGTATGTTATTCCCTCCTTAAGCCAAATCCAACGTGAGTAAGGTTGACTCATTCCCTTTCACCTTCCTGCCCTTCCTCTCCATTATAGAACCTTCTCCTGATTCGTTTATTTGAGATAATCCACTCCATTTTATCTCTCCCTCTCTATCTCCCAATATATTCCTCTCTCACCTCTTAATTTTATTTTTTGATATCATCCCTTCACATTCAACTAGCCCTGTGCCCTCTATGTATAGATGTACACACATTTACACACACACACATCCACCCACCTATATATACATATGTGTATGTATACATATATATATATATATACACATATATATATATACACACACACACATATATATAATCCCCTGCTTGTTCATGACTTACCAGATCTTAAACTACTATTATATATATATATATATATATATACAATATTACATTATATTATTATCAAAACTATCTAGTACTGTTTAAGAGATAGAAACATAGGTCAGTGGAACAGAGTAGACACCATACACAGTAGCAAATGACTATAGTAACCTTATGTTTGACAAGTGTAATGACTTAAGTTTTGGGGATAAGAATTCATTATTTGCTTTAAAAAAAAAGTTGAGAAAGCTAGAAAGCTGTCTGGCAGAAACTGGGCATAGACCAATATCTCACACCATTTACCAACACATGGTCAAAATGGATATATGACCTAGGTATTAAGAGAGAAATTACAAGAAAATTTGAAGAACATGTAACATATTAACCATCAGATTTATGGATAGGTGAACAATTTATGAATAAACAAGAGATAGACAGCAGTGTGAGGTGTAAAATGGATACTTTTGAACACATTACATTAAAAAGATTTTGTACAAATAAAACAAATGTAGCCAGGATCAGAAGGAAAGCAGAAAATTGGGGAGGGGGTGTAGATTTATAAGAGTCTCTCAGAGAAAGGTCTCATCTCAAATATATAAATAACTTTGTGAAATCTAAAAGAATATAAAGTCATTCCCATTTGATAAATGGTGAAAGGACATGAACAGGCAGTTTTTAGATAAAGAAATCAAAACAAATTATAGTCATACAGAAATGCTCCAAATCATTATTTATTAGCAAAATGCAAATTAAAACAATATTGAGACATCATTTTATACCTATCAGATTGGCTAAAATGACTGAAGAAGAAAGCAACAAATGGTGGAGGGGATATGGAAAAATTGGGAATTAATTCACTGTTGCCAGAACTCTGAAGTAATCCAATCATTTTGGAGAACAATCTGGAATTATGCCCAAAGACTTACTAAACTTCCTTTAATCCAGCAATACCACTACTAGGTCTGTTTCATAAGACTATTAGGGAAAAAGGAAAAGAATTGAAGATGGCAGAACAGAAGCAGGATATTTTCTGAGTATCTCCATGAATTCTGTCACAAACCTCTAAAAAGTGAATCTGAAAGGATTTTAGAGTGACAGAATCCATTGGGAGACAGAGTGTGGCAGATTCCTAGCCCAGGAAAGTGCCCACATAGGTCTGGGTAGGGAGAGCATGGAGCATGGGGGCACTGCACCAGCACCGACCTGAGAGCGGAACACAGCAGAATGAGAGGGAGTCCCAGTCAGCCAATCCACCCACCCCAAGGGTGTCGCAGATGTCTCACCACCAGACCAAGGAAGATCAGTTGGAGCTGGGTAAGAGAAAGTGCAAGGCAGCAGCAGCTTCTCCTGTGGCTATCAGCCTGCAACCTAGATGTTTAAAAATCACCTATGTGAACTTTCGGGAGCCAAGATGGCAAACTAAAGCTGCTCTGATCCCTCTCGCTGACTCTGAAAACCCAAAGATTGATGCTCCACCCAGTGTAAAATCCTAAAACAGTAGAAACAGTCCCAGACTTGGGAGTCCTAGAGGAATGATGTGACTGAAGCTGTGCTGAGCCTGAAGTGAAGGGTGGAAGGCATCCCAACAACCCCCACCTCAGCTGACCATCAGGAGATCCTGAAGCCCAGGGGGGGTAGAGTCAGCAAGTACTAACAACAGAAGCCCAGGTGTGCCTTAGCACCATGAGGGGAATCTGCAGGCACCAGCACTGCCAGCTACTACCTGCTGAGCCTGCCTGAGCTGTAGCCCAGGGGCACAGAGCTGGAAACCTGAAGTGAGCAGACCACCCTTCCCCCACATATTACTCTATAAGCCTCAGGATAACCCAGGGAAAACACTGAGAGTCCTGGCCTTGGCCTCAGTCTAGTCATCCAGAGGCTACAGCACACAAAGTCAACAACCAAGCCCCTAGCTCCCAGCCTGAGAAGCATGAGTCAGAGCCCAGAAATCCACTCTAAAAGTCAGGACATAGGCAATCACAATGGGCAAGAAGGAAACTGTGAAATCAAGAATGATACAATCCTATTATAGCTAGCAACCAAATTCAGAGGACAACACGGACTCTATACTCACACCTGAGACCACAGAAGGAAATACGAATTGGTCTCAAGCCCAGAAAGCATTCTTGGAGTAGCTCAAGCAAGATTTTAAAAGCCAAATTAGAGAGGTAGAAGATAAATTTAAATCTACATTGACCAAACTGGAAAAAAAAATCTCACTGAAGAAAACAAATCCTTAAAAAGCAAACTTTATGATCTGGGATGGCAGGTTCAGAATCTAACTGGAGAAAATACCTCCCTAAAAAAGGAGCTTCAAAAAAAACTGAGGAAAATAATTCGCTAAAAATCAGAATCAGTCAAATCAAAGCTAAGGACTCTCTGATGCACCAAAAGTCAGTCCAAACAAAACATAAAGATTGAAAAATTAGAAGAAAGTGAAAAATATCTCACTGGAAAAACAACTGACATGGAGAACAGATACAGAAGAGATAATCTAAGAATTATTGATCTGCCGGAAAGCCATGATGAAAAAAGCAGCCTGGACAACATCCAGAGATTGTCAAAGAAAACTGTCCTGAGGTCCTAGAATCAGAGGGTAAAATAGTTATCAAAAGAATTCACCGGCCTCCTCCTGAAAGGGAGCCCAAATTGAAAACTCAAAGAAATATAGTAGCCAAATTCCAAAATTACAAGGTCAAGAAGAAAATATTGCAGGCAGCCAGAAAGAAATGATTCAAATATCATGGAACTACTGTCAGGATTACACAGGTCCTAGCAGCTTCTACATTAAAAGACTGGAAGGATTGGAATTTGATATTTGTTAAGGCAAAAGAGCTTGGACTGCAACCAAGAATCAACTATCCAGCAAAATTGAGCATAATCTTTCAGGCAAGGAGATGGTCATTTAATGAAATAAGGGAATTCCAGACTTTCCTGATGAAAAAGCCAGAGCTCAATGGAAAATCTGATCTCCAAATACGAGACTCAAGAGAGACATAAAAAGGTAAAGAAAACATACACACACGCACACACACAGAACTTGTGATTCAATAAGAACTGTTTACATCCCTATATGAGAAGCTGGTACCTGTCAATATTGAAATTTATATAGTTATCAAAACATTTAAAAGGGAAATACATAGAGGGTATGGGTATAAATGAACTAATCTGATGATAATAAACCTTTTATTACGAGATACAAAGGTACTGTAATGGGAGAAAAGGATGAGGCAGACAGAAGGGTAAATTATGTCACACCAAGAGGCGTTAAAAACATACTATAGTAGAGGGAAAGAAGAGAGGTGAACATTATATAAACTTTATTCTCATTCGTTATGGTTCAAGGAGGGATCAACATAATCAGTTAAGTTTAGGATTTGAACATGAAAAGACACAAAACCTCATCATAATAGTGGGAAAGGAGAGAGGGAGAGGAGCACTGTATGAAACGTACACTCATAGGTTTGGGTTCAAGGAAGGAATAACCTAATACATTAAGTATAAAAATCTAGCCCTACAGGCAATAGGACGGGTAAGGGGGAAAAAGTGGGGGTGGTTAGAAGGGAGGTAAATAGTAGTAAGGGAAAAGGGTAGGTAAAGAGAGGAGGGGACAGGGAGGGAATACTGAGGGAGACAGTGGTCAAAAGGAAAACTTTTTTTTTTTTTTTTTTTGAGATTAGAAATAGTTTATTCTATATGTGAAGCTGGAGCTAGAGCTGACGGTGAGCCTCCAGGCGGGGGAATGAGGGCAGCGCCGGCCACCTGACCCTCACTGCTCAGGAAGTTGAACGTAGCATAGGCATTGGCTGTATGCTGTACCTGAACAGCAATTCTACGTCTTCTCATTTCAAAATCTCTGGCTGTAGCTTTTCCATGCGGTCTCCAGTGCCCACCACCACAATTTCGATTCAACGCTCTAACACTGAGAAAAGGGAGAAGCTCTCTTCTGTGATATCCCGATGGCTCCCCACATTCCACTGCATGGTTGCCATTGACAGTAAAGCCCCGGGGCTGTAGGTATCTATGCACATAATGTGTGGTGAATCCCCAGCAAGGTAATTGTGGTCCTCTGGAAAAGCTCATCATCCACTGGGGTCAAGGGGTGGCTCCTTCGTGGCAGCCACCCCGAAGTTGGTCTCAGCATGGGCACGGAGCGCATCAGTCCCCCAGAGCGCAGCGGTTGCAAAGGCGGCCATTGGTGCATGTACAAGCCCCAAGTCGGGATTTGGAGGCGCTGGTGTCAGGAGGGATGGCAGCACCTGAGCCAAGGTGGAGCCGAAGCACCTCCGCCCCCTGTCGGTTGGGAGGAGTGCCGCACACAAAAGGAAAACGAGGGGAAGGGAGAAGGAAGAAATAAAAACATAAACAGGGGAGGGAACAGGATGGAGGGAAAGACGCGGAGAGTAATCCTAACTGTGAATATGAATGGGATGAACTCTCCTATAAAATGGAGGCAGATAGAATGGATTAAAAACCACAATCCTACAATATGCTGTCTAAAAGAATCACATTTAAAACACCAGAGGACACAGAGAGAGTAAAGGTAAAAGGCTAGGGTAGAATATATTATGCTTTAGCTAAAGTAAAAAAAAGCAGGAGTAGCAATCCTTATCCCAAATAAAGCAAAAGCAAAAATAGATCTAATTAAAACAGATAAGGAAGGAAACTATATCCTGCTAAAAGGCACCATCAAGAATGAAGCAATATCATTATTTAACATATATGTACCAAGTGTACATATGTACCAATATGTACCAATACATATATGTACCAATAGCATCCAAATTCCTAGAGGAGAAGTTAAGGGAATTAGCAGAAGAAATAAATAGCAAAACTATACTAGTGGGGGACTTCAATCTCCCCCTCTCAGAACTTGATAAATTTCACTTCAAAATAAACAAGAAAGAAGTTAAGGAGGTGAAGAGAATTTTAGAGAAGGTAGATATGATAGACCTCTGGAGAGAATTGAGTGGGGATAAAAAGCAATATACCCTCTTCTCAGCAGTACATGGCACAAAAATTGACAGCGTACTAGGGCATAAAAAACTCACAAGTCAGTGCAGAAAGGCAGAAGTATTAAGTGCATCCTGCTCAGATCATGATGCAATAAACGTTATATGTAATGAAGGGCCATGGAAAGACAGACTAAAAAACTAAATAATTTAATCCTAAAGAATGAGTGGGTCAAACAAGAAATTATAGAAACAATCAGTAACTTTATTCCAGAGAACGACAATAGTGAGACAACATACCAAAATTTGTGGGATGCAGCAAAGGCAGTTCTTAGTGGAAGTTTTATATCTCTGAATGCATACATGAATAAAATAGACAAAATACAGATCAATAAATTGAGTGTGCAACTGAAAAAGCCAAGAAAAAAAACAAATTGAAAAACAACAAATTGAAAAATCCAAATTAGAGATAATGAAAACCAAAGGAGAGATTAATAAAATTGAAATTAAGAAAACCATTGAATTAATAAATAAAACTAAGAGCTGGTTTTATAAAAAAAAAAAGCAACAATAAAATTGATAGACCTTTAGTCAATACAATAAAAAAAATTAGAAAACCAAATAATGAGTATCAAAAATGAAAAGGGTGAAACTACCTCCAATGAAGAGGAAATTAAAACAATAATTAGGAATTATTTTGCTCAATAGTATGCATATAAATTTGACAATCTTAGTGAAATGGATGAATATTTATAAAAATAAAAGTTGCTCAGATTTACTGGCGAGGAAGTAAATTACTTAAATAATCCCGTCTTAGAAAAAGAAATTGAACAAGCCATCAACAAACTTCCTAGGAAAAAGTCTCCAGGGATAGATGGATTTACTAATCAATTCTATCAAACATTTAAAGAACAACTGATTCCTACATTTTATAAACAATTTGGGAAAATTGGTGAAGGAGTCCTACCAAATTCTTTTTTATGACACAAATATGGTATTGATACCTAAATTGGAAAGAGACAAAATGGAGAAAGAAAATTACAGACCAATTTCCCTCATAAATATAGATGCAAAAATTTTAAATAAAATATTAGCAAAAAGACTACAGAAACTCATCGCAAGAATAATACACTTTGATCAGGTAGGATGTATTCCAGGAATGCAAGGATGGTTCAATATTAGGAAAACTATCATTATAATTGATCATATCAACAACAAAACTAGCAGAAATCATATGATTATCTCAATAGATACAGAAAAGGCTTCTGACAAAATATAACACCCATTCCTATTAAAAACACTAGAAAATATAGGAATAAATGGAGTCTTCCTTAAAATAATATGTAGTATCTATTTAAAGCCATCAGCAAGTATTATATGTAATGGGGATAAGCTAGAAGCATTTCCAATAAGATCAGGGGTGAAGCAAGGATGTCCACTATAACTGCTCTTATTCAATTTCATACTAGAAATGTTAGCAGTAGCAATAAGAGAAGAAAAATAAATTGAAGGAATCAAATTAGGGAAAAAAGAGACTAAGCTATCACTCTTTTCAGATGATATGATAATATACTTAGAGAATCCAAGAGAATCAAGTAAAAAAAAAAACTACTTGAGATAATAAATAAATATGGCAAAGTTGCAGGATATAAAATAAACCCCCATAAATCCTCGGCATTCCTATGCATTTCTAATGAAATCCAACAGCAAGAGATAGAAAGAGAAATCCCATTTAAAGTTACTGTACTTTTTTTCCGACTGGAATCATGGCGGAATAGAAGAAAAGAAGTGGCTACCATCTGTTCCAGAATCCCTTCTGAAAAAGCGGAAGGCTTTTGCAATACTGAAGGCCAAACACTTGAAGAAGATGGCTATAAAAAAGCTCTGTAAAATATGGAGAAAAGTTATCTATGAGAAAGCTAAAGCCTACCATAAGGAGTACAGACAGATGTACAGAAGTGAAATATGAATGGCTAGAATGGCACACAAAGCTGGCAACTACTATGTACCTGCTGAACCCAAGTCAGCTTTTTGTGATGAGTTAGCCCAAAGGTCCGAAAAGTATTGCAGCTTCTTTGCCTTCTCCATATCTTCAATGACACTTTTGTTAAGCTTAATAAGGCCTCAATTAACATGCTGAGGATTGTGGAACCATACATTGCATGGGGTTATCCAAACCTGAAGTCTGTGAATGACTTGATTTACAAACGTGGTTATGGCAAGATCAAAAAACAGAGAATTGCCCTGACAGATAATGAATGCCCTTATTGCAAAATCTCTTGGTAAATATGGAATCATCTGCATGGAGGACTTGATTCATGAGATCTACACTGTTGGCAAGCACTTCAAAGCTGCCAATAACTTCCTGTGGCCGTTCAAATTATTTTCTCCATGAGGTAGAATGAAGAAAAAGACTACACATTTTGTGGAAGGTGGAAATGCTGGTAACAGGGAAGACCACATCAATGGGCTTATTAGAAGAATGAACTAAAGGTGAATTCATGATTATTTTTCTAATGGTCTGTTAATAAAAATGCCTATGACAAAAATAAAAATAAAAATAAAGTTACCGTAGATGTTATAAAATATTTGGGAATCTACCCGCCAAAACAAACCCAGGACCTATATGAACACAACTACAAAACACTTTTCACACAAATAAAGTCAGATCTAACTAATTGGAAAAACCTCAATTGTTCATGGCTGCGTCGAGCTAATATAACAAAAATGACAATTTTACTTAAATTAAATTACATGTTTAGTGCCATACCAATCAATCTACCAAAAAATTACTTTATAGAGCTAGAAAAAATAGTAACAAAATTCATTTGGAAGAACAAAAGGTTCAGAATATCAAGGCAATTAATGAAAAGAAATGCTAGGGAAGGTGGCCTA
>JAQQSV010005218.1:0-14609 GCA_028646515.1 Pseudochirops corinnae | reverse complement strand
ATAAACAATTACTATTGTCCAAAAAGCCATGTATCATAGGTAGTTGGTATTTCCTTTCTATTCCTTACTTTTACTAAAAAAAGTGGGGTGCCACATTATTTCAGATAAGGGTCTATGAGCCACATTCATCACTGACCATTGCCCTGCCAATGGCTCTAATGGCACAAGCTCATCCCCTGAAGCCCACTGACCACCAGCAGTATTCTCAGAACAGCAGGACCTCCAAACTAGGCTCTGTTCTCCAAGAAGGAAAACTGGCAGTTGCCATAAGCTAGTCACCCTCCTCCTTTCTGTGAGCAGGGCACAAAAAGTGTAAAGATTTAGCAGAGAAAAGATGGGCTCACAGCTTGGGGCAGGAGGGGCAGTCAGTGAATTTTGACTCCTTTTAAATCTTGCTAGTGACCTTCTAAGTAGAGTTCAGAGTTGGGGCCACTACAGTCAATGACCTAGCAAATGGATGTAGGTAAACATACAGAGATGATCACCAGCAATGAATTGGAAGCTATCTTCTTATTCTTGTATCAGCAGCTAAGCGGTACAATGGAGAGAGCCCAACCTGGAGGAAGAAAAACCTAAATTCAAATCTGACCTCAGATACCTAATAGCTGTGTGATCCTGACTAAGTCATTTAATCTCTGCCTCAATTTCCTCACCTGTAAGATGAGGATAATACTAGTACCAACCTCCCAGTTATAAGGATGAAATGAGATAATATTTGTAAGTGTTTGGTAAACTTCTAAATTTTAAAGTTCTCTCTTTCTCTCCGTATGTATGTATATACATATCCGTATATATGAAGACAGGTATAGATAGCTATAGCTACATAGGGAAATACAGCTAAGTCTCTCTATCTTGCTATATTTATATATCTCTATCTCCATTTATGTATCTATATATCCGCCAGGTAGGTGCCAATCTACAAGGCTCTGATACTATGTGGAGTCGCCCAACTAGCAGACTCACATAACTGATCTGAAACTCTGATGTTCCTGCAGATGCTAAGATCCAGGATCCAGCCATCAAGCTGAGCATTTATCCAATAGCATTGTCTGTATGACATCAGTGGCCAAGATATTATCTCTAGAAACATAAAAATCCTTAATCTTAGAAGACATGTCTAGATTTTCAAGCAATAGAGAGTGCTTTTAAAGAAAATTATGTGTCCAGAATACTAAGGCTGTTAGGGATGAATGTTTTCCAGCTTCTAATGGTGGAATGAGTCAATTCAAGAACAAGAATCAGGCAATGCTTACGAATGGGTCTAAGAGCAAATTTCTAGAGATCATCAGTCATTGACAAGATAAGCAATAGCTAACCACAATTTTGAAGAGTCTCCAGAGCACATATGATGCTTATAATAATTTCATCTATATAATTTTTTTTCAGTTGTGCTCTTCGTGACCCCATTTGGAGTCTTCTTGACAAAGATACTGGAGTGGTTTGCTATTTCCTTCTCCAGCTCATTTTACAGATGAGGAAACTGAGGCAAACAGGGTTAAGTGAATTTCCCAGGGTCACACAGCTGGTACATGTCTGAGACCAGATTTGAAATCACTAGTGTAAGTCTTCCTGATTATAGGCCCTGCACTTGATCCACTGTTGGTATCGAGCTGCCCAATCACCTCTACAATTTTATGTAAAAGACAAAGCTTTTTTATTGTGAGGAGATACTGCAGAAGAGGTTAAATTGAGATAGTCACTAAGTCATGTAAAAATGAGAAAAAAAAATAAAGCTTGATAATTTTATCATTGAGAAGTTTTTTTCTGCAAGAGCAGATCTTACAGAAGACTATAAGGTCTCCATTTTTCCTCTTTTTCTTTTCTGTGTAGCAAGGTTGTGTGTGTGTGTGTGTGTGTGTGTGTGTGTGTGTGTGTTGTGTGTAGCTCATAGTGAAGCAAGAATAGACATCTGTAGCATCTTTTCCCTTCACCTTCTCCAAGAAAGAGTTTAATTCTTGCAGAGGGGAAAGCAGGAGGTTGAGGACAAAAATTTGACCCCTCTGTTCTCCTCACACACACATGAATTCAATGTAACTACATTGCCAGAATTTCATTCTTGAATTCTTTCCACCCCTTTTGAGCCAAGATTCCTTTTAAATTTTCAAGTTGTGTAATTCTGCCTATCTACCTACTTTAGCTCTCTGAAACTTGTACCCCCAAATCTTAGGGTACGTGTAATACCGATTAATGTTGCTTATCAATCACAAATGTCAAAATGACATAGATGTCCCTTTCTCTCAAGATTCATATCATCTTTAATCCACTATATAGGTCAACAAGGCCTGGTTGGGACCCAACCCCTGGGTGAATGTTGGAATTCTCTGGTCTCCTTGGAATAAGTTATACTAGAGTTTTCTCTGTAGTTGCACCCCAGTTTAAACCTACACCTTGATCTGGACCAGAGATAGTCAGAAATGAAGACTTTTTTTCTTGGGAGTAGCTTAGATAGTATACCTAGCTTGAAATAATTACAGAGTGCGCCCCCCGCTCCAATAGAATATAAGTTTCCTAAGGGTAGGTATTATTTAATTTTTGTCTGGGTACCCCAGTCATGCATAATGTGTGTTATATAGTAGGCATTTAATAAGTAATTGTTGTATAAATATTGAATTATATATAATTTACTCTTGGTGATTTGAAACCCTAGAGCAGCGGTTCTCAACCTTCCTAATGCTGTGACCTTTTAATACAATTCCTCGTGTTGTGGTGACCCCCAACCATAACATTATTTTTGTTGCTACTTCATAACTGTAATTTTGCTACTGTTACAAATTGTAATGTAAATATCTGATATGCAGGATGTATTTTCATTGTTACAAACTGAACCTCTCAGGTTCTCAACCAGGTTGAGAACTGCTGCCCTAGAGGAACTTGGTTCAATGTAGCTAATAACATGATGCATCCTGGGAAACTACCCAAACTTTCATTATACAATTGTTCTACACACTGAAATGCTCACTTATCAAGACCTGAATGGAGACAGTTGCATTGATTTTTAAAAATTAAACTTGATTTTTTCCATGAACAAAAATTTATTTTCTCTCTTCCATCTTACCCCCTCCACTACCCACACTGAAACAGAAAAAAGAAAAAAAATACCTTTCAAACAAATATGCACGGTCAGATAAAACAAATCCAATTTGGTCGTATCCAAAAGTTAATGTCTCATTCTGCTTTCTGTCAAGAGACGGATCACGTGCTTCATTATCTGTCTTCTAGAATTATGGCTAGTATTGGCATTGATTGGAGTTTTTGGGTCTTTCAAAGTTCTTTTTCTTGCTATTATTGTAACCATTTTTGTCCTGGTTCTTCTCTTTTCACTCTGCAAGTCTTCCTAGATTTCTCTGAAATAATTTCTTTCATAAATTCTTATATACTAATTGCATTCCATTATATACATTATGATATAATTTGTTGAGCTATTCTGAAATTGAAGGCCACTCCCTCAGTTTCCAGTTCTTTGTCACCACAAAAAGAGCAGCTATAGATATTTTGCACATGTAGGTCCTTTTTTTATGCACAGTTTTGTAAACTTGGGGCACAGTTCCAAATTGCTGCATCTATTTTTTAAACTGAACATCAAAAATAAGAGAATTTGTGGCTCATAGGTCAATCAATTAGTAGACCAGTCTTTATTGGCAGCCATGATAGGTCTAGCTGATAGGCAACATAGAGAGAAGCAAGAAGTACACTTGGTTTCTGCCCACAAGGAACTTACCATCTGATCAAGGACAAAACAATACATAGAACAACAGAAAACAATACAAGACAATTTATAATTAAGTGCTAAATGACATGGTAGAGATTAGTGGAGCGCTCTGGGAAAAGGGCTGGAGTAGTCAGGGAAGGCTTCTCCAAGGAAGTAGATCTGTGTCTTAAAAAAATGTAGACAATCTGAGTAAGTGAAGGAGACCCAAGAGATTATTCCAGATTGGAGGAAGGATGGGGGCTAAGGAATAGCATAAGTGATAATCATTGCCTTTTTTTTCTCCATTTAAATACATTTCCTCAGCTATTTGTTTGGGTAAGGAAAGGAGCCTCTTTCCTGGATGAAAACAACTGAAAATATTAGGTACTTCAGTTTGAGATTGACCCACATATATAGACAGGAAAACTAAGGTTAACAAATGACTCAGGAAGAGAGAAGGGAAAAAAACCCTCAGGACTTCAAAGCCTCAATATAGTGTTTATTGTTAAAGACATCACTGCCTCTCTATTGTAAAATCCTTTAAAATGAAAAGGAAAGAGAGGCCCTAATATCTGTTAAATGACCGTGGCTGTTCTTTTATATTAGTCTTTTTCAGTTAGGAAAGAGTTTTAAGAAGTAATGCCTCTCAAAATGAAGGGTGAGGAAGCATATAAAAGAGCAAAGGTGACCACATGTGTTAGGTCAGATGCAGATGAGAGTTCCTTAAATAAAATTCAAATAGAGAACAAATGAAATTATTTTTCCCTTTTGAAATCTGGTTGTCTAGCTTTTGTTGCTCTTAGTAATAATAACTATTATATCAGTAATAAAAACTAACATATATGCAACTATATATTTATAATATTTACATATAGAATATTTATACAATAGTATTTTAAAGTACTTCAGTTCATCAGTCAGTTAACAAACATTTATTAAGCTCCCAACATTTGCCAAGCACTGTGCTAAGCACTGGGGTAAACACATAAGATAAAAACAAAAAACAAAAACCCAAACCAGTTACTGCCCTCAAGGAGCTGACAATCTAATGGGGGGTGATAATATGAGAATAATTTTATAGATAAATAAGATATATACATGATAAATTGGGGGTAATCAACAAAGGGAAGACATTAGCATTAAAGAGAATTGGGAAAGGCTTCCATTCCTCACAATCAAATAGCAAGTATTTATGAAACACCTAATATATGCCAAGCCCTGTACTTGGTGCTGAGGATACAAAGATGAAACAGTCCCTTCTCCTAAGCTTGCAGTTTAACAAAATGAAAAGGTAAGTACTAATATTATTCCCATTTTATAGATGAGGAAACTAAAGCAAAGAGAGATTATATAACTTGCCAGTGTCACATAGCTAGAAAGGATCTGAGATGAGATTTTTAATGCATGAGTTCCTAACTCTAAGTATGGGGTTCTAGCCAGGATTGATTAACTTTTTTCTTTTTTTTTTTTTGCATCATTGACCTGCCTCCACCTTAGAAATCTGATGAGATGATAGACCGCTTCTCAGAATAATGTATTAAAATGTATAAAATAAAATACATTGGATTACAAAGGCAACCAATTTATATTGAAATTAAAATGTCCATGGATCCCAGCTTAAGAACCTCTGCTAGCCACTACATCAAAGATAGCATGTGAAAAATAAAAAAAATCAACACATTTCCTACATGTGTAGGTGCAGGGGACGGGGGAGTGAAATGCTTGAGAATGTGTTCATGACAAGCAGCTTTCAAGTCTGGCAAATGCCTCAAATATGTTTCGGTCATTACCTACTTTGACACTCGAGTACAGACATTTACTGCTAGGCATTCTGTTTCAACCACATATTATAGCTTAATTAAAAGTGCTTCTTTTAATAGATCAATAGACTTGCTTTTAGGAGGTGCCATAATGGCACCTAGACTTTTATACAACATGCTATAAGGTAGTCAGAATGGATGACACACACATGCTCAATAAAGTTTGCACTAAAATGGACATGACATGGCATGTCATTTTATGTCAGGGTGCACGTAACACAAATCAGAGCTTTCAGAAAAAGAAAGAAAAAGTTAAGCCAACAATCCTTGCCAACTCAAACTAATGGCCCAGCACTCAATTGCTCAGGTGGGTGGGAACGCATATGAAACCTCTTCAAGCTGCTGCTGAACGGGTGTGCATCCAAAGCTTCATGATTTCTGAATCCTTGCCAAAGGGCTTGGCGAGAGTCTAAGAAGATATGTTAGAAGGCAGCACAAAAGGAGAAGGAAGTTAAAAGTGGATTGCTATTCTCTGTAGATTCTCTCTTCCTTCTATTCTCGCCATGCCCACTCACCCCCCCCCCCAACCACAAAACAAGACATCTCTGTGCACTGCAGGGGTTGCAAAGATTTTGGACTAGGGGAGAGAGAAAGCAACTGAATAAAGACAACATCATCAAGGAAATGGAAAAAGTAGAGGGTGGCATAACCAGTTACCTAAACCATCCAGCAAATGATGGATATATCTAGTTCTCTCTCTCTCTCTCTCTCTCTCTCTCTCTCTCTCTTTCTCTCTCTTTTTCTCTTCACCCCTTCCCTTCCCCCATCTGTCTGCATATCTGTTATGTTTGGGACAATGGCTCTAACAGTAGCAACAGTCCAGTCAGCAAGATTGGACATTCTTCTGCTTTGCTGTTGATGGTCTGAGTGGAGAAGAAAGGAAAAAGAAGGGCTTTCTCATTAGGCTTAAATTTAATGATTGAATCACAGTTTTGTATAAATAATCACTCTTGTTGCTATAACACTTGGTTTACAAAGTACTTGCCTTTCAACAGCTCTGTAAAGTTGGTAGTATTATGTATTATCATCTGTTTTTTTTCAGGTGATGAAAATGATACTCAGATAGTCTAAATGATTTACTTATTATAGTCACACAGAAGGTAAATGCCAAACCAAGATATGGATTCAGAGTTTTTTACTCCAAGCTGAGTAATCTACTATACTGGAAGGAGGCAGAATATTTCTTAACTTGAGAGTTACAGGTTCACAGATTTAGAGCAAGAAGAGATCTTGGTTGTTGTTATTATTGTCAATCAGTCATTTCAGTTACACACAACTCTTCATGACCCCATTTGGGGTTTTCTTCGCTGCTGGATATCCTAGAGTGATTTGTCATTTCTTAGAGGTCATATAATTCAACACCCTTATTTTATGAATGAGAAAAGTGAAGCACAGAGACATGAAGTGACTTCCCAAGGTCATACAGGTAGTCAATATCAAAGCCAGGATTCAAACCCAGGTCTTCTGATATCAAACCCAGTATTCTTCACTGTGCTGAGCTAGTATAGTTGAAAGAACTGAGACTGGGGGCGGCTAGGTGGTGCAGTGAGTAGAGCACTGGCCCTGGATTCAGGAGGACTTGAGTTCAAAACTGGCCTCAGACACTTAATGCAAAACTAGCTGTGTGACCTGGGGCAAGTCTCTTAACCCCAATTGCCCTACCTTCCCCCCTCCAAAAAACAAAACGAAAAGAAAGAACTGAGATCAGAAGAACTGAACTCTAATTCTAGCTATATCATTTTCTTAGGTACATGACAATGGGTAAGTCACTTAACCTCAGTTTCCTCATTTATAAAATGGAAATAATATTTGCATCACCTTTACAGTATTGTAAGGAAAATGGTTTGTGAACTATAAAGTCTGATATAAATATAAATTATTATTTAGGCTCCAAATTAAATTTTGCTTGTCTACAGATGAAACTTGAATTGAAAGATAAATCTCTCTCTCTGAATTCCTAGCATCTGATAATGGACTTGATTCTTAATGATGAAAAATAGGATCCTCTTTTCCTTTCAGATTTTTGGTTTTGCTATCAGACTCTTCTCTAATTAAGCACAATGGGATAAACAGGTAGTACATTACCTGTTTCTCATATCTGTCAGAGATATTTATATGATTCAACCATTGCTTAGATAAGCTTTCTTCCAGGAACCAACATGAGAATGATTCAGGTAATACACTGAGATACACTTAGATAGTTAAACACCTCCTATTTACCGAAACATTAAAAACATTAACTGTAGATCAGTGTCATGAATACACCGTTCTTGTATCCCAGGTTTTACATGGTACATCCCCTCCTTCCCTCCATTTATGCTAAGCCTTCTTTATATAAAGGCTCCCCATGTCTTCAAAGAAGTTAGGATGAGATTGCAAAATGATTTTTCAGATGATCTGAGAAGCTTGTGAATAAAAAAACATAGTTTGGGGTGACAACCAAAATTGGACCTTATGTTAAATATAAATTTCATTTGATGGCAGATAAAATGTAAAGGCAGAGTTAAAATTATGATTCTGGGCTTTTGATTTCTATTGTTTTTAAAAAATATTTTATCTAAAGCTTTATGTTTGTAAGTTAACACTAAAAAGAATTAGTTACTGGGGACACAAAAATCATGCCCAAGGTCAAAGAACTAACTACTGAGTAGGAGAGGTAGGATTTGAACCCGCTGACTCCAAGGGACTGAGTTTTGTATTCATAACATCATGGTGTCTCTGGGTGAATCACTGGAAAGTATATAAAACATAAGTTAAGTTTCTGGGGGGGGGGGGGGGGGCGGAGGGGAATCAACAAAAAATACTCACATCACAGCATTCCTGAAGTGGAAGGGAGTTAATGGTTCATCCCATCCAAACTGGAGTAGGTCAAGAATCTCCATTAGAATGGAAGCCCCTTGAGGGCAAAGACTATTTTTGCCTTTCTTTGTATCCCCAACAGTATATCATAGTACTTGTCACTTGTTCAGTCATTCAGTCTTATCCAGCTCTGTGACCCCCATGGACCACACTGTCCATGCTGACTGACCAAATGTACTGAAGTGGTTTGACATTTTAACTTAATCCAGTGGAATAAGGCAAACAGAAGTGAAGTGACTTGTCCAGGGTCACCCAGCTAGTAAATGTCTGAGGAGGGATTTGAATTTAGGTCTTCCTGATGACAAGAGCAGCTGGGTGGCACAGTAGATGACACAATGGATAGAGTACCAGGCCTGGAGTCAGGAAGACTTGTCTTCTCAAGTTCAAATGTGTCCTCAGATAGTTACTAGTCTTGTGACCCTGAGCAAGTCACTTAAGCCTGTGTACCTCAGTTTCCTCATCTGTAAAATGAGCTAGAGAAGGAAATGACAAACCACTCCAGTATCTTTGCTAAGGAAACCCCAAATGGGGTCACAAAGAGTTGGACATGACTGAAAAATGAACAACAGCTTCCTGACTCCATCTAGCTGCCCCTGCCTGGCACTTAGTAAACTTTTAATAAATACTTGTTGACTGACCAAGTGACTATAACATCTTTGATAAGTGATCACTCGGTACTGACGTAAAGACTTCAAGTGAGAGGAAACTCATTATCTCCTGAGTAGCCTATTCTCCTTTGAAGAGCTCTAATTACCAGCAGGTTTTTCCAAACATGCATCCTGAAATATATTGATTATAGAAGAAGAATTACACTTGCTCTGCTCTGCCTGAAGAAAAAAAAGCTAGGAGCTATAGTTAGAAGCTTCAGAACAAGTTTATTTTTTTTTACAATAATCTATATGTTTCAAGTTGTCTCCAACAATAAGATAACTACCTCAATTCTCTATTTTACCTAAAATATACTAAAGATACTACCTTGTATTTGTGTGGGGTTTTTTTCCCCCTTTCCAAAGCATCTCCACAGGCATTATTTCATTCTTTTTCCTCTATGCAGAGCTCCCATTGGCTTTCAGGGTACTCATTGACAGAAAATGTCTATATTTCTACACAGAAGCACAAAGTACAACTCTCATTTTCTTGAGGTCTGAGAAACATGAATAACTCTTCTCCCCCAACCCCCAACAAACCTCAGAATAAAGGAAGCTTTGGTTAAAGGTGAAAAAAGACATTCCTGTTTGTGACCATGTGTGGTTACAATGAAATGCAATCTATTAAGTGAAGTTACTATTTTAAATGCATCTCCCCATGGGGGAAGTTAATCAAGTCAGACTAAATAGTCATATGGGATATAATCTTTAAAACCACATCTAACACGCAAGCAAAGTCTACCTTCTGTCAGTCTTCTTTAGAAGTTGTATATGGTAATACCCACATGCTGATATCAGCCCATTTGCAAATGGGCTGAATTCCCATCAAAGTGGCAAACAAAGCCTGACAAATGTGAAGAATAGACAAGCTTAAGGAACATTTAAAATGTTGTTTTGGAAACACGCTTTTTAAAAAACTCAAAAGCAGTTAAATAAAAAAATTTAAATTAATAGAAAAGTCTTACTTGACTCGAGGAAAGTTTATTAAAATAACATAGTTAAGAAAAAAACATTTACAAATTTTATCATTGAATTAAATGATCTCTCAAGCACGTAGAAATGGAATTTTAAAAACATCAACAATTAGCTTTAGAGTCTGTCTATCCAAACTTTCCTCTTCCTGTCCTTCCCTTCCCAATTAATCGCTTTGTAAAGACCAAGGAAAACATTTTTGATGTCCTAACAGATACCAGTGAAAACGGCAATGATCAGCTAAACAAACACATCATTAAATGAAGAACAACATTGTCAAACCTAGGCATGATCTACTCCTTTACTGATTTGTGGTGGACGTTAGCCACCCACCTACTTAAGCAACATTAACCAGTGCACAAAGCATATTTTTACCGAAATCTCTTTTCCCTTGGTTGGAATGATTACCAAAGAGCCTAGAAAATGACTCAAGGCAGTGGTAAGTCATGCATTTTTACACATTTGCACATTAACCTTTTTGCATTCTGGTTTCGTGTCCATCAGCAGGTCAGCATTTCACCAAATATGACAAATCTTGAGTTCTTGGAACTTTGAAACTAAGAGCTCTTCAAGGAACCGAGTTGTTTTCTGGTTATGCCTACCAAGTCCAAGTGTGTGAGCTAAGTGATCAGCACAGTTTTAGAAAATGTACACACACACACACACACACACACACTCACACACACAGAGTCTCTATACTCTCATGGCTGGACACGCTAGAATTTTAAAATTTTGTTCACTGCCTGTGGTGACCTCAGTATTTTCAAAAAGAACAGGGGGAAAAAAATCTGATAGAATGAGCTAAAGTAACCTTACAGAACAAATAAACTAGCAAGTGTATCTAATAATTGCCTGGGTTCAGCATTTTTCTGCGATAAATGAGTAAACTTTAAATGTATCTCTGAGATGTACTATCACAGGCATTGCCATGGGCAAGTTTTATCCAATGATGAAACAGCAAGGCCTAGTGAGATAAAGATGATAGAAGGGGTACTATCAGGTGGCAGCTGGGTAATTACAACTCTCTATTTGGGCTCTGTAGTGATGCTGCATGTGATAAGTGGAGAATAATGAAGAAAAAGGAGTAGTGATAATACAGGAGCTAAATGGTAGAAAATGGCCTATCATAACCCACAGCCCTCTGAGTGCCTATGGGGACTTTGAACTATCTTCTTCAGTTTTCAACTACAGAAAAAATACTCTCTTTCTTCTTCCTTTGCTAAATTTATGTCTGGTGGGACAAAAGGAAAAACTGAAAGGAAATCCAGAGTATGTGACGAGAATATGACCTTTGCAAATAACTCTGAAGGTCACTGTGTAATTATTCTAAAATAAAAGTATCCTGTAATCTTCTCTGCACCCACAAAAGATGCAAGAACATTTTTTTAATGTGATTCTCAACAATTTTGTTGGGGATCATGGTTTATAAAAGGTCAACTAAAGTATTTCTAATTATAGCTTGTCAGGCCCAGCCTCAGAAGAATACAAATGCCATTTGTTACTATTGAGTCCCACTTTGATTAAAGCAAGAGACAAGCCAAAGACAAATGCATTACATGTAAGAAAAATGCTGCTTCCTGGACAGAAATGGCCAGAACTGGGGTTCAGAGCTTCAGAGCAAAACACCCATGACAAAGTCAGACCTGGGGAACAGCTTAACTCTGGCCCTTTGGTCATATGTACCAGCCTAGCTTTGGATTTTATGGTCACCATAGAGAAACATTTAGATTATTTTTAAGATAGAAATTTAAAGCTATTCTAGGCCCTCTGATAGACTCACTCAAGGAAAAAGAAAAGGAGAAAAAAAGAAACGATGAAAATACTATTAATTCAGATCCTGACTTGAGGAGTCAATAGGACTGCCTGTCTGTGATCATGAAAAACTGTCCTTCAACCTCAAAATGCTCATGACTCTGGTACAGGCTGTATGACCCAAAGAACCAGTCTAAGCGAAATAAGTTCAAAATATTTCTTATTCTCTGCCCACTCCAGTGCATTCTTCACTCAGCTATCAAAGTGATCTTCCTAAAGCTTAGGTCTGACTGTATCACCTCTCCATTTAATAAACTCCAGTGGTTCCTCATTACATCAGGATCAAATATAAAATTCCCCCTTTGATTAAAAAAAGAAATATAGCTATACAATGACAAACAACACTAACTGTTGGCAACACAAGCTTTATACAAACCAGATTTGGAGAGAAAAAGTATAACCTATATTGTGATCAAGATGGATGTTTTTAATAATTGCCTAAGTCATACTATTATGGTTTAAATGTAAATTTTAAGATTATCTTTTGACCAATATGATGCTGTCCAAATAAAATATAAGCCAACTATTTAGGTATCCAACTGAAAAACATCTATGCCAATTTTCGTCTTAACTTATCCATTATACAGCCATTACCTTTCATCTGAACAATAGCAATACCCTCCTAATTGGTCTCTCTGCTTCAGTTTTTACCACTCTTCATCCCTATCCTCCATACAGTTGCCAAACTGATACTTGCAAAGCACCAAGTTTGACCAGAGGTGAGGAACCTGCAGCTTTGAGGCCACATGTGGCCCTCTAGGTTCTCAAGTGCGGTCCTTGACTGATTTCAAAGACTTTCACTGATTTGATGGATGGAAGCTGCCCAGTTAACTTGGGTTTTACTGGCTAGATTTCCTTCCTTTCTTTTTTCTCAAAGACCAAACCTTAGAATCATTTCACTCTGAGCTCATAGATTCAAGCACACTAGGTCCCTGCCAAAGTATCACTTAATGGTTATATTTTGGGACCTCCAGACTCAGAGAGAATGTCAGTAGTAACTGTTTCTCTTTTAACCAGTAACCCCAAGGGTCTTCCCTCCCAGGTTGATTTTTTTTTTTTAATTAAAGGGGCCATCCCTTGACCCACTTCTTTAAGAGGCCCATTCACTGAATGGGTGTTACCTCACTCAAAGTGAGAACCTGAAAAGACCTTATCCTAAAAGGGCCAGAGTCTCCCATTGCATCCAGGGGCATCTCCAGTCATCCTTATGAATATCCGGCCACTGGACCTCGATGACTCTGGAAGAGAAAGTGAGGCTGGTGACCTTGCCCAGCCCTCCCTCACTCAAATCAAAGTCAACTGCAAGTCATGTCATCATTTCCTTGATGCCATGGTCCTCTTTGAAAACAAAGGACAAACCCAACAACCATGTTTCTCCTCTATTCAAGAAGCTTCTGTGTCTCCCTGTGGACTTTAGGATAACATATAAGCTCTACTATTTGACACAGTCAGACTCCAACCTATCTTTTCACACCAGTCTCACATTACTTCATCTCATAAACTCAACAATATAACTAAATCGGGTCACTTTCTATTCCCTTCCTATGATCTTCCATCTTCCGCCCTTGTGCTTTTTTTTGGGGTTGTCTTCCATTTTCCTCACCTCTATTTCATTGAATCCTGACCTTCCCTTGAAGCACAACTGCGGTTCCACATGCTACAATAAGCCTTCTCTAGTTGTCATTGCTCTTTACTCCACACCAAACAGTAATTATTTGTACTTTATTTTGCATATGTGTCAGATTTACCCATTTGTTGATTTATGTTATAACCTTAAAGGCAAGGCCATTTTGTTATTTTCTTTGGCAGCTAGGTGGTACAGTCAATAGAGCACTAGGCCTGGAGTTAGGAAGACCTGAGTTCAAATACAATCTCAGACGCTTATTAGCTGAGTAAGTCATTTAACCATTGTCTTTCTTTGTTTTCCCAACTACAAAATGAGGGTCATAATAGCACCTAGCTCAACAGGGTCATTGTGAGGATCAAACAAGCTATTTGTTAAATGCTTAGCACAATGCCTGATATATGTTGTTGTTCAGTCATTTCAGTCATATCTGACTCTTTGTGACCCTATTTGGGGTTTTCTTGGCAAAGATACTGGACTGGGTTGCCATTTCATTCTCCAGATCATTTTACAGACAAGAAATTGAGGCAAACAAGGTTAAGTGACTTGCTCAGGGTCTCCTAGCTAGTAAGTATCTGAGGTAAAAAATTGAACTCAGGTCTTCCTGACTCCAGGCCTGGAGCTCCATCCATTGTGGCACCTAACTGCCCTCAAGTACATGATAAATGCCTGTTCCCTTCCTCTTTGTATCCTCAGTACCCAGCAGATTACTTGGTATACTGTAGTTCCATAAATGCTTGTTGAATTATATTGAACTAAAAGGAATCCTTCGCAATAACCAGGAAAGAATATTTGGCTTTTCTAGGTATTTAGGTTCAAGATTAAAATACCCCAGAAGTTAATTGGATGAACTTGAACTTTTCTGAAAGATTTCAGGAAAAGAGTAGCAGTGACCTAAGCTCTGCCTAGCAGCTGAGCATGAGAATTTTCTAGGTCTCTATCTTGAAAATTATTCACTTCTTCTTCTGTATACAGTAGGCATATATTAAGTTTTGAGCTGAATTTAATTGGTTCTTTCTTGGCTTAGCAATCAATGTGCCATGTTGTATCAGCAATGCAGTATTCACAATGCCTACAGTAACTATAAATATGCTGATATAGTTATTAATCACAAAATGGAACAGGCTCTCTACATAAGAAATATAGATAGTGCATTCGTTTAAATACCAGAAGACTGAGTCCCAAAA